>PVJS01028267.1:0-25622 GCA_004027185.1 Glis glis
ACCCAGGGGCGTTCTACCTCCGCGCTACACCCCCGGCCCTATTTTTTATACTTTATTTTGAAACCGGGTCTCACAAAATTGCGGAGGGCCTCACTAAGTAGAGCGAGAGAGAGAGAGAGAGAGAGAGAGAGAGCTGAGGTTGGCCGCGAACCCCGATCATCCGGTCTCCGCCTCCCAAAGTACTGGGATTACAAGCGTGCGCCACCACGCCCGGCTATTTTAGCCCATATTTAATAAGGAAGCAGAAGATCCAGCAGCATCTCTGGGACTGCTTCAGGTGTACCAGTTAAGAAGTACAAGTGGGAGCTAAGGGCAAGGAGAAAGGCAAAGGACCCCTCTTCTGACCCTGTGCACTCCTTAAGTACATAAATAATTGACCTCTCACAAATGATTCAACACTTTTTCAATCAGACTCCAAGAGCAATTTATTGTGGGTCTTGTTTGTTTTGCTTTATTCTACAAATTCTACTATCTGATGCTACTTTCTGCCTGGGACAAACTGAAGGATGTCCTAAGAAAGAACCGGCATCTACACCTCACCAGCTACAAATTACAGTCACCAATTAAAAGAGAACCCCTTAGATAGTGAATTAGTATTTCTTAAAATCCCACAGTAATTGTGATGCACAGTGTGGCTAAGAACCACTGAGATGTAGGAATTAGGGTCAGTCAGCCTGGAGAAGAGCCAAATGCCAAGGTGGTGAGCAGGTTGGATCTTTTAAATCTCCAAATTATTATTGAAAGGAAGGAAGAGTCCCAGGAAGGTATACATCCTTGATCCTGACAACTCTACTTCCAGGAGAATATCCTACATGTACACACATATATGAGTACCAGGATACTGTTGGCATTATTGTTTGAAATAACAAAAGATTATATAAAACCTTAAGAGGCAATTGATTAAATAAATCGTATACAGATACACAATGAAATACTATACAGATGTTAAAAAAGAATGGGGTAGACCTAGAAGTGTTAATGAGGACCAGCCAGATAAATTATTAACTTTAAAAAGCAAGAAAGGGAGCAGTATATATGGTGTATTATCATTTTTGTAAAAAGGGAAAAAAGGGGATATATGTGTTTGCATAATCATAGACTATCTATGGAAAGACACATAAAAATCTGGTAACCATAGCTGCCGTAGTTATCTCTGGGGAGGGGATTTGAGCAACTGGGATTCAAAAGAAGGAGGGAGACTTTTCACCATATGCTCTTTCATACTGCTTGAATTTTTTTTCAACATGCACGGTAAAGATGTTGCCTCCAACAGTGACTGATTTTAAAAAGTAAGTCTCTTTAGGGCAATAAGGTCTATTACTTTAGTTCTTCTAGGATGCTATATTGCTATCACAGATGCACAGTTGCATACCTATAATTCATACTTTTAAAAGTCCTTGTCTTTTTTTTTACACTAAACAAACTGATAATGCTCTGGGCTTCATTTTTTCTTTGTGAGATCTGTTAAAATTATCCATTCTTCCTGGTGATATTTATCTAGTTTGATTCACTACAATGAAACTATTGCTTACCAAGCCCCTGTGAGAAGCAGATTGTTTCAGTGATGGTATAAAAACACACAAGATAAGTGTTCTTAGCATGGTACCTGGGACCTAGGAGGTGCTGTCTTGACTTTCTTGGAGGATAGAATGATGCAGGAATGAATGAAGAAGAATGCATAGGAACTTGGTGTGAACTGTGGATGCTGCAGGTATATGCCAAATTTTTCACTAGTCCACAGCAAAATGAAAATAGTAAGGACATGAAGTAGATTTCTGAAAACTAAGTTTACTTGATTAAATGTCTCTCTATGCTAGTAAGACTTTTCATATTTTATATGTTATAATATCTTTTATGAAATAAGTGATAATAAATAGCAATTGTCATCCTTTATCATTAAAGCCTTCATTTGACAAATGGAAAGTTTGTTAAAACCTATGTTGAGCCTTCAAGTTTTACTCATCTATGAAATATTAGAATTGGGTAATACTGAGAGGCCAGAGCTTATGGATATATCCAAATAGAAACACAATGGAAAAAATAGATTTTCTATCAATTGGCTATTTTTTATTAGTCTGATGATTTTCTATCAGTTGGTCCACATTAGAAATTATACTTGTTATATGAAAATAATCATTAATAAATGTACATTTTCAACATCATTTGCTTTTTAAAAGAATTATCTAGAATTTCCACCATATTAAAAAAATTGCACTTGGAAATAGTAACTCTTTTCTGGAACAATGATTTTAAGAAGATTGAAAATGAAACCTAACATCACCAACCAGAGTGCCATGAGAGAAGATTTGACATTTCATTAAAGCCATGCTTGAAATATCAATCCCTTTAATTCTCAGTATTCACTCCCATTCTTGTTACTATGAAGGCCAGTTCATTATTACCCAAATATATAAATATATTTACAACTCTAGGAATGAAGTGACTCATGGGAATTCAGCTCGGTTTAGAAAACATCTTTTACATTTCTATGACATGCTGATACTGTTCTAGGTTCCCAGGATACAGAATGAATGATACCTGGCCCCTGTCTGATTGCAGGTTGCTTATAGTGTACCCAAGATGTGTGTGTGTGTGTGTGTGTGTACTTAACTATAATTCATCATACTAAATCTATGTCCTTCTAGAAACAAAATAAGTACCGTGGGAAGTAAAGAAGTATGGGAATGGGTAATTAATTCTACCGTATCAAGAAAGCTTTTAAAGGTTTCTAAAAGATGGTTGCTTTTAAACCAGATCTTGAAGGATGGATAGTGAAAAAAGGCATCCTATAAGGTTGTAGAAATTCTTACAAAGATTGAAATGATCTATTAATGAGTGTGTTTTCCCCCATTAAAATGTGAGCACTTCATGGAAAGGGCTCTGCCTTATTCAACTTCTGTCTCTCCAGGACTTAACCCCAGGGCCCTTACATAACAAGGGCTCAGTAACAAATGAAAGAGCTGGTGAAGCAACAAAATAATTTTTTTGTGTGTGTGGTACCGGGGATTGAACCCAGGGGCGTTCTACCTCCACGCTACACCCCCGGCCCTATTTTTTTATACTTTATTTTAAAACCAGGTCTCACGAAGTTTCAGAGGGCCTCACTAAGTAGAGAGAGAGAGACAGGGAGAGAGAGAGAGAGAGAGAGAGAGAGAGAGAGAGAGAGCTGAGGCTGGCCGCGAACCCGGATCCTCCCGTCTCTACCTCCCAAAGTACTGGGATTACAAGCGTGCGCCACCACGCCCAGCCCAACAAAATTAATTTTAAAGAGCATGTTTTAAAACATGAGTCCCAATAAAAAAAAAAGAAATTAAAAATGTTTCAGTTTTGAAAGGTAACAAAAAGAAAAAGAATGTACACAATGGGAAAACATATTACCAAATTGTGTATCTGGTAAGGGACTTACACATGGAACCTAAAAAGAACTTTTGCAATTCAATAAAAAGACAAATAATTCAATAAAAAAATAAAAAATAAAACATGAGTCCCCCAACCTTTAACATACAGAATCAAGGACAACTGTGAAGAAACTCTAAAATGTAACATACATGCCTGATTTCTCAACTACCTAAAAAATTTGGAAACATGCTTTCTAGTCTGAATTTAGTATCAAAATTTATTTGTCATCTTTTTGTCATTGGTGATTAAGTTAACACTTTTTTGACATATGAATTCTGGGGTCTGACAGAGTTTATTTATATTACCTGAAGCTAACGACTTTATACAGCTTAAAAGAGGGCATAAAATGGATATTTGATAAATGTGGTTGACTTATAGCAGCATCTCTGGCTTAGAGAAGTTAAAGCACATCCCATTCCAAAAATTCCTTGCTTTCTTGAATCTTTCTACCAGAAAAAGAGAAAAAAGATCTTTTTCCTCTCTTCCCCCTCCCCCATCTTCCACCTCTTCTTCCTTCTTTGTTTGCTTAACTTGTCAAAGATTATTCTTGCAGCCTTATTTCATTTATTTTCATTCCCTGTCCCATTAGGAAGTTCTGGAATCTCCCCAGTGTACACATTCATTTTCCGTTAGAATCTACCCACACGCACACCTCCACCCCTTAAGAAGATGGAGATTGAGTCCATTTCTTTCTTCCTTCTTATTTTCCTTCTTGAGTATCACCAATAAACTCTTAAGGGGTTGTGTCTTTGTTACATATACATTCCTTGGTATCCATGAGACCTACCATGGTTCCAGGACCCACCTCAGATACCAAGACCTGTGATTATTTAAGTCCCTTATATAAAATGTTATAGTATTTGCATATAACCTACATAATCCTCCCAAATACTTTAAATCATCTCTAAGCTACTTATAATACCTAATACAATGTAAATGGTGGTTGTATTGTATACTTAGGGATAATGACAAATAAAAACACCTGCACATATTCAGTATAGACACATTTTATTATTTTTTAAGTATGTGGATCCTCAATTGGCTAAGCCTACAGATGTGGAACCCTTGGATCAGAGGGCTGACTGTACTTACTTTAGTGTCTACAGCAGAAAACATACCACCTTCCCAATACCCCACTCCAGGGCACTGTAGAGAAATATGGCACAGGCAGAGAATGAGCTACCGGAGTGCATGGCAGTACTCTCTGATTTGAGAGAAGATAGGGCTTTAAAGGATAGCATACATTAAGAGACTTTCATGATTGTTGACATGATAAGGACAGCTATACTCTGATACTAGACCAGAACACACTTCATGTTTTCCAATGGGGTCAGGTCAGTTACGATTTTTGTAGCCGTGCAGAGCCTCTCCTGGACTCCTTTGCTGTACTACCATCTCTGCACTGCCATTTACTGTGGAGTTTGGCTCACGTTTGCGTTGTCAGAGAGCTGCCAATGTCTATCTTTAGACAATAGAACAGAGAAATTACTACTTTCTTTTGGGCCAGATATCCATTTTTAAAATAGCTGGGTAGAAATATAAACGACACTCTGTAGCAATTCAAAAATCACTCTGTTCTATAAGGGAACAACACACCCTTAGGAAGCAGCCTTCCCCAGCATGGGGGGTGTCTCTGAAGGCGCTCTAATGGGCTATTGGATAATGTGCATGTATGTTTTATTAGTGGCCTAAATAAGCATTAGCATCATAGATTTCACTGTGGGCAGCCCTACTTTCAGGACTCCAGACATGGAGCCAATTATTAATTCTTTCACAAAGTCATTTACCCAGGAAGGAACATGTTAAAAAATGATTCTTGTGCCAACGTTTCAGCCTTTTCCGAAGATGTTTCCCATTTAGACTAATGGAAATTTGGCCTGAGTTACAGGAAAGGCCTGGACAGCAGCAGTATATAATCAGAAAGTTTGCCGTTTATTAATTTTACAATTGTTACTCATTTAAAGAAGAAACTAGGTAAAACTTTATACTTACAGAACAATTTCCTCATTCTTTGCCGTGACTCAGTAAGTTGGCTACTAATGCCATCCCCATCTCACAATTAACAAGCGAAGAGAAGAGTGAAATGGATGGGAAAACTGAGCACTTTTGATGACTTGGTGTTCACCACACGGAAGCAATTAATGAAGACTCACTCTATGCCAGCACCTAGTTACTTCATTTTGAATTAAAATACTCTATCTTTTTAAGTTAAAAATTGTTCTTAATTTTATTACTACAAGAATGATATAGATTTTAAACTAAAAGCAAAGGAAAAGAAAAAAGTACTCATTAAAAAATAGGAGAAAACATTTAATAGAAAACATCTATAATTTCCCCTTCTCATAGATAACCTCAGTAAATGTCTTGGTATGTATTTACTTGTGGCCTCTTTTCTCTTTGTTGTATCTCCATCCACACATTTAGTTGAATACATATACAGTTCTTTAATCTGTTTTGTTCACTTACAAAATTATGAATATATTTCCATAAAAGTCATATAGGTTTTGTTTTGTTGTTAAGTGACTTGTGGGCATTATTATTTTAATCAAGTAATCAGGTGATTGCAAAGAAGAAAGCAAAAAAATGGCACCACATAAGTAACCAGTATTGATGTTAAATGAACATAATTATTAATATTTTCTTATCTTTGACTCTGTCTATATAACCTATCACTCTTTTAAATGATTGAATGCAATATTCCACTATATAATTTAGGTAACCAACTCTCCATTCATGGATAGTTTATCCAGTTTTTTATATTTATATGCACAAATATATCTCCTTATATTTCATTGTGCATTTGTCTAATGAATTCCTTAGGTTAAATTTTTAGAAGTAACATTTTTAGGTTAAATTTTGTACCTACTTCCAGATTGTCTTTAAGAAAGGCAAAATTTTATATCTCCTTGTTGCTCATCTATCTCTAATTATCAATGAATCTGAGCATCTTTTCATATATTTATAGCTCATTTGAATTTATTTTGTGACATACCCATTCATGTTTTTGTCTTTTTTCTCACAGTATTATTTTTAAGCTGATCTATAAGAGATATTTATATATTTAGAAAATATCTCTTTGCCTATGTGTTGTAGTATTTTTTTCTGGTTTGGTTTTTCTTTCTTCTTCTTTGTTTATGGCACCTTTATTATAGAATAATTTAGAAATTTTGTGTGATCTAATCTTTTCATCATCCCTTTTATATTTTTGGCATTAATGATATCATTCAAGTATCATACAAATGTATCTTATGTGGTCTCATTTTTTTACATTCAAAATGTTTAAAATATGTAATTTTCTGGTATTTATTTTTATGTGTGGTTTGGAAAGGGCCAAAAGTTTTCATTATTTTCTATCAGTTGTCTCCCAATAATTTACTGATTTGAAATACCACTTTTTTCACAGAGTAAATTCCCACATGTTCTGTGGTGTATTTCTAGGTCATTCTGTTTCATTGAGCTATCTGCCAATTCTTTTATTGGTGCCTCGCTGTATTAATTACCACAGCTTTAGAGTATATTTTACTATGTGGAAGGGGAATTTTTTACCTTATTGTTTTCCTTTTCCAATTTTTTTTTACTATTCCCATGTATTTATATTCTATACAACTTTTGGGATCAATTCATTAAGTAATCCCCCCCCAAAAAAACTCCTTCAGCATTGTTAACTAATTAATCTTCAGAAGTTAAAGGGTTTATAAACTCGGGCATCATCCTTATGAGTTGAAACTCATGTGAAATCTGGATTCTGTGTTTCAATAAAAGCCCAAGAACTTTCTAAGATTCTTGGAGTAAAACACACTCAACAAATATTTATATATTTCTGGCATCATATTCAGTGATGAGTTTTCTGCCATTATCGGTATACATAAGACCTGTAACATAAGAATGTTCATGTTTGTCTTATGGTCTATAATGTTTCATCTGAAATTAGGGCAAAATAATTCATAAGGTTTCTGTCATTCTGTTGCTTATCATCTAACCATATTGGTTCCCATGCTTTGGGGTATTGTCTGACTCAGAGAACACCCACTAAATGAGCATAATGAATATCTGCAAGAAGAATGCAGATAGGATTCTGTTCTGTGGCCTTCATATCACAGTGAGTAGGAGAGGGGAAATGGAAGCTCAGAAATGTTTTCCCGAACATAATAGCCGTGATGGTGAGCCCTGGTGCTCCAGGATTGAGTTTATCAACTGTCAATAGGCAAATGCATGTTTTTCTTTTCCCATGAGCTGATTAAAGTTGTGGTCTCTTGTAATTCATGACATTCCATTGTATTTATTTCTGCTGGAATTTTCAGGCTGAATTACTGTAACTAATATACCACTAAGTCTGTGCTGCAAAATACTTGACCTTTTGAATTCTCCCTTTTAGCAGAAAATTGGCATAAGAAATTTCAACACAATAAACGCTTTAATTTTTTTCTTAATCTTGATCCAGAATTCATATGGTTCAATTTAATTATGTCAGAGGCTCTTTGCCACCAGTATCAGTTTGGATTAAGGGGTTTTGAAGATTGTGGTGATAAGAGGAAAAGAGAGATGAGATAATTCTGTTTGCAGCAGATTATGGGGGGGGGGCAAAAATATAAAACGTGAAATCCTTTGGTCTTTTCTAAAATAATTTGTGCCCACAGCTCAATTTGAACACATGGATTTACTGGCCTCCTAAACCATGCAATCTGAGAATTGTTTTGATCTTTCACATGTGATTAAAGAATCTTTGTGCCCACCAGTTGATAGCAAAATAATGGCTTATATGCATTCATATGCCTTCTGTGTAGGGTTGGGAGAGATTTTTTTTGAGGCTATGAAGCAGAGGCAGCAGGAGAGGGTGATAGGCACTGAAGTTAGTAGGGATGTTGGGAATGTAAGTGCCGGTGACTTAATTCTACTATTTTCAGGGTCTGTAAACATTTTCTGTAAAGGATCAGATGGTAAATAATTTGAGGCTTTGCAGCTGACATATGGTCTCTGTCCCAGGGTTATCTTATTATTATTCTTTTGTTTGCTTGCTTGCTTTGCTTTTGTTATTACAACACATTAAAAATGTAAAAGCCAACCGGGCGTGGTGGTGCACGCCTGTAATCCCAGTACTTGGGAGGCTGAGACTGGAGGATCTGGGTTCGCGGCCAGCCTCAGCTACTTTGTGAGGCCCTCCACACCTTAGTGAGACCCTGTTTCAAAATAAAGACTAAAAAATAGGGCTGGGGGCGTAGCTCAGAGGTAAAATGCCCCTGGGTTCAATCACCAGTACTGCAAAAAAAAAAAAAAAAGTAAAAGCCATCCTTAGCTCACAGACTGTTCACACACAAGCCCTGAGTTGGATTGGGCCCACTGGCTTGGTTTGCCAACCCTTTTATGGAACCATTAATCCAGAAAGTCACGTGTAAATCATCCTACTGTGAGTTGCTGCTGATAATTACAATACTAGCTTATGTTTGGATTCTGCTTGATAGTTTACCCAGCACATCTTTGAACATTGTCCCATTTGACCCTCCAAGTAACACTAATGGCAGACATCATTATACCTATATTAAAGGAGAGAAATCAAGCTCTGAGATGTAGGGACTTGCCCAGAACTACACAGATGATAAAGGGGAAAGCCAGGAATGAATGCAGCTTGTGATTCAAGTTTGTTGCTCTTTCTGTTAAACTCTGATTGAGTCAGAAAAAGTGTTGGTGGAAAGAAAATCAGATTGAGAAAGCTGCTAGCTCATGATTAACATGTCTGTCCTCTGGGACTCCCAAGCTTTAACTCGAATAAAAACCCAAGAACATACATTCCTCTTTTCTTTCACAGCACAGTGGCCCTAAGGGTTTAGATAAATTACCGCATCAAGTTGGAGGCAGCGCAGGATCTGGGAAAAGCTCTAGTTAGCTCATAATTCCCACTTACACTGATAAAAATGATGTGATTTGTGCTTTATTAATGCTTTAAAAGACTGAGCAAGGAAGTGATCATTTAGCTCCCAGGAACGTACTCCAAGATACTGCAGTTGGATTGAAGGAGTAGAGAGCAACAACTGTTCGCTTCAGCAGCCTGCCAACAGGAGTCCGAGCACTGAAATATAACAGAATTGTTTGGAAAGACACGTTAACTCAACTTGTGTGGCCCAGAGGCTAATCAGAGCCTACATCATAAAGAATAGGCAAAGGTACATATGGGACTCATTCCTGCATTTTTATGGGTTTAGAGACATGAACTGTGTATCCCGTTACACAGCAGACTAACACAAGTATGGGAGAGATAAGGTCCAAGAAACACAGTCACTGTATGGATTATAGTGTGATATGTTTTTCACCAAACATTACAGGCCCGAACTGCTTAGGGACATTTCTTTCTTATTTGGATTTTTATTCATTGTTTCCTATATTTAAAAGTGCACATCTCTTAAGAAGGCTATCACCCGGTTACACTTATTAAATGAGTGCTACCAGAATGCTGTGACCACTTGCGGCTTCTGTAACTTGAAAATGTGGAAACGTTGGAGAAGGTTCAGAAAAAAAAACTATGAAAAATAAAAGTGCTGGAAAAATAAAGGCTGGGAGCAAGATTAAAGGGATTTATTTTTGCTAAGGTTTAAAAATACTTAAGAGTAACTGATGCAGGGATGGGCCATCACTTTAAAGACTTTCACGTAGGAGATACAGAATAACCGTTTTCTCCTTCTGTCTAAAACAAAAATGCACAAAGAGACTCTAGGACTTTAATTTCCAGTCTGTGGGCTCCCCACTCTATGAGAAGGGGGTTTTGCCCCTGAATGATTTCAAGAGATTCTCAAATTTATTCCATCCCATACTAAATTCAGAAATTATAGGAATGGCTTTTTGGTGTGAAATATTTGCTACATCAAAAGAGGGTCTTTGTTTTTGAAAAAACTCGAGAGCCTTTTGTATATAGCCTTTTGTATCTTGTATAGAGCATCGGGATGTGAGTGTGGTATTTAAACTACCTTCCTGCCAATACAATTCATTAACTGACAAGCATTGAAATGTACTTTGCAAGGCTGATCAAAATAATTGAGACCATTCTTATTTCAAGGTGGTAAAGGAGTTTATTCATTTCTTTACTTCAGTTATTCACTGAATGGTGTCCGTGTGTCAGTGCACCAAGCACTAGGCTAAGCCTGGAGCTGCGAGGCTGGAGGCAGCCCAGTCTCTGGAATCATACTGCTCACGGTCTCTCAGTGGCTCATAGAGCACATTAATGCATGCCTCGCCTATGTGACCACTTCCATTGCTATCATTTTATTACCTTCAACTTAATAGCAATAAATACCAGAATTTGAAAGGGAAAGATGAACGTTTACTTGTGAAGCTTATTTCTGCATTTAACATGAGATGCTAACCAATCCAGAATATAGGAGACTCTTTTAAAAATCCTTCATTTTTATTTCCCATGTGTGGGACAGTTAAAGAGTATTCATTTCACTTACACAAATGTCACACGAATGTTTCCTGTAGCCCAAAGGTATATCGTTGGTCTTCACTTCGGCTCCAGATTCTTAGAGTACTTTAGAGAGGAGAGCTTACCTCCTACCTCTCCCCCTGTTCTTTTCCAGGATAAAGGCAGAGATGGCTGTAAACTTTTAATAGCAAATTGGCTTCATTCCATTAAAAAGATGATTTAATCTCCAATTATTCATTGAGCTTTCAATTCACTTAGAGGTCTCCATGATGATAAATTTACTTTAAAGAACATCATAAATTTATATCCTAATGGACTTGCCACATGAAGTCTACAATTACAATACAGCTAGGAGATATCCATCTCTCCTGTTTAAGGGCTGGACCTCAGTGATAGCACCTTTCTTAGAGTTGATCCAATTTTCTTTTTCTTTCTTTTTTTTCTGGCACATTTAAAGTTATCTTTAATGTCAAAGACAGTACAAGAAAGAGATAAGATTGTCACCTTTTCTCTAGAAGTACTAAGAACAATGTTTTTCTCCTTTAAGTTGAAGATTCTTAAAATACACTTAAATTTGTGGAAACATCTAGAATTTATTCCAGACCTCTGTCTCTTATGGCAAATAATGTATACCGAACACTTACATATGAGCCAGGAACTGTTTCAAATTCTTCGTATTTATTATCTTATTTAGTTGTTGTAGCAACCCTATTAGATAAGTACTGTTGTTATCCCCATGCTACAGATGAGGAAACTGAGGCTCAGAGAGGTTAAGTAACCTATACAACATCTCACTGGTGAAGCCACAGTGTGACCCTAGGAGTGAGTTCTTTGCCACTTACCCTACACTATATATCAAGATGGAAATGATTAGTTTTTTTTGAGGCATTCTATCTTGGACAGGTTGTTGACATATTAATAAAAAAATTTAAAAGCATGTCTTTATTTCTAGGATGCTTAGTGTGGTATGTTCAATAATGAGGCACTCGACAGCAGAAAAAAACAAAAGAACTACAGCTAAATAATCAGCATAGATGAATGCCTCATACATACTTAATGTGGGATAAAAACAAATACACAAATATTTAATTCATTCCTTTAAAGTTCAAAAGCATGCAAACCAAAGAATATAATGCTTAGGGACATAAGTGTATGAGGGACTGCTACACACAAAATTCGGGATTGGATTATCTCTGGGGGAGAGAGAGAATATAATTTGACAAAGTCACACAGGGGATGTCAAAGTATTGGTAGCGGTGCACAGGTGCTTTTGTTCATACATGTTATGTATTTTATACATATTATGTTTAACTATAACATATTTTAAGGAAATAGCATTTTACAAATGTGAAGAAGCACTTTTACTACAAAGTGGGTTGCAGCAAGACTTCCATTTAGCATCCTATTAACTAACACTGCCCTAATTAGGATTTCTATACACTCCAATGACTTTCTAGTCATTAGAAGACCGACAAATTTTTTGAACTGTAAAAGAATAATTAAGCCAGAAATGGTGGCTTACACCTGTAATCCCAGTACTTGGGAGGCTGAGAGAGGAGGATTGTAGGTTTGAAGCCAGCCTCAGAAACTTAGCTCTCAGCAATTTAGCAAGACCCTGTTTCAAAATAAATTAAAACATAGGGCTGGGGGTGTAGTTTGGAGGTAGACTGTCCCTGGGTTCAATTCCCAGCAACACATACACACACACACACACACACACACACACACACACACAATAATTCAATCATGTTGAATATAGCATAGTAGAGAGTATGCTTTCTGATATTCACATTCCTTAAAAATTAGTTATCAATATAAAAATATGGCAACTATTAACAGATCTATAGGGAATCACCACCTCATTCCTCACTGCCATTGGATAATGGCATTTAGTGAGTAATGCTAGAAATTTTCCCTTCCTTAGGAAGAATAATCAATATTGTTTTATTTTTTGTGAGACTTATTCTGAATCAGGGCAGAGCTGACTATTTTTAACTGATAGCTTAGGGATGATAGTAACTGATCTGTGGTGTCAACCCAGTCACCCTTACTGTCCCTCTGTCTTTGCCTATCATACGTACTACCAAAGGCAGTACCTCTGCTCCACTGCTATTCTAAATATTCCAATATTCTGTTTGTAATCCTTTTTATTTTCTTTTGAGCTTATATATTCTTGGCAATGAAGCCAACTCTTTTTCTTGAACCCTTACTTTGCTCTCTAAAGGGTGTTTGGCAAACTCTAAGACCATATTGAAAACTATCATTTTACCCCATCTATACATGTGGCAAAATTTTGTCATTCATTGGGGCTGACTGGGAAGCCTAGAAGAACATAGATGAAGAACATAGGATAGTTCTGTGCTAGGCTAGCTAGTCAAGGACTCCATTGACATGGCCAGCTAGCATCATGACCATTATTTGTGTTTAATAGGATTTTAAAACACTTGTGTTTATAAAACCTAGACATGTATTATAGAAAATTAAGATCACAAAAATTAAAAGAAAAAAATCAATTACTCCTAATCCTATCAGTTGTGTTAATATTTGAATTATATACTGCCAGCCTTTCTATTCTTCCATTTTGTATGAGTAGGTGAGTATAAAAAGTATATCCATCTACTTATAAGGACAAAAGAACAAAGAAGAAGTAGCACAATCCTATACAACTAAGATAGCACTGTATATTAGATAACCCATTTCTTTTTGGACTCCTGGCCTCCTGGCAGTATCCAGAAGTGTTTTTATTATTTATTTATTTATTTATCTTTGGTACTGGGTATTGAACCCAGGGACATTTTACCTTTGAGCTATATCCCCAGCCCATTTTATATTTTTTTAAAATTTTGAAACAGGGTCTCACTAAGTTGTTGAGGGTCTTGCTAAGTTGCTGAGGTTGGTCTCAAACCTACGATCCTCCTGTCTCAGCCTCCCAAGCACTGGGATTACAGGAGTGGGCCACCATGCCTGGCCACGAAGTTTTTAAATGCCATCAAGTTTTGACCAATACTTTTCAAGAATGAGTATGAATTCCATAAACTAGCAACAGTGATCTAATCTTAAAAATGTCATCCTAATGTTCATATGTGAGACTTGGGTTCTCTATATAATTGAACTATACTCATGAGTAACCAGAACCTAAATTATGAGAGTATTCACTTGTCCCCACTTCTGGCTTGCAACCGACCCCTCCTATTCTTTCTCCCCTAATTTTCATGCTTGCAGGCAAAAGACTTAGAGGTAGAAAAAAATATATACATACAACTTTTATTCTCTTCTCATTACTTTCAAAAGTCCAAAATCCTGAAATAATCAGTGTTGAGGGCCACTGAGGGATAGGAATTAATTTAGCCAATCAATTTATTTTAATCAGTGAGCATTTGATGGAGCAGTTGCTGGTAAGAAAGCCACATGCTGTGCTAGCTGCTAAAAACACGGAAGATAGGTTAAATGTAATTCCTGCTTAAAATACATAATTTAATTGGGGAGGTGATACTAAATAAGTTTTATAATTACAAACAATACCTAGTATAATTCCTTAAAGTGTATAGTACAAATAGAATGCTATAAAAATCCAACACCAGCCTGGATTTTAAAAGAAATTTCTTTTTTCTTTTCCTTTTCTCTTTTTTTTGTTTGTTTGTTTGGTATTGGGGCTGAATCTAGAGGTATTCTACCTCCAAGCTAAACCCCAGACCTATTTTTTATTTTTTATTTTAAGACAGGGTCTCCCTAAGTTGTCAAGGTTCTCTCTAAATTGTTGAGGCTGGCCTTGAACCTGCAATCCTCCTATCTCAGCTTCCCAATTACTGGAATTAGAGGCATGTGCCGCCATGCCTGGCAGAAAATTGCTTCGCAAGAAATCTATAGATTCCAAGATTTTGTGTTTTGAACCATTAAACAGTTAACCAGGGTCCAAATTTTGTTTAAGATGTTCACTGTATTTTAGCAAAATGACAACACATTATTTAAAGTAACACTGTATTTTAGATAATCAAATCCAACAGTATATAAAATAACACATCATGACCAAGTGGGGCTTATCCCAGAAATGCAGGAATGATGTAACATTAGAAAATCAAATGAACTAAAACATAAAAATTATATGAGTATCAAAATAAATGCAGAAAAATATTTGGCAAAATCTACCTTCCAATCCCAACTGAAAGCTTTCTCCTTAAGATAGGAACAGTCCAAGCATGTCCTCTATTAACAGTTCCCATTAGCCTTGTTCTGGAGAGTCTAGCCAGTGCAATCAGGCAAGAAAAAAATAAATAACAAACACATATATTAAAGGAAGAAATAAAACTATCTTTATTCACAGAGGTAGAAACCTATGATCTTCCATGTAAAAATCTAATAGAATTCACAAGACGGCAAAATAAGTGAGTATGTAGAGGTTTCTGGTTATAAGATTAATATACAAAATATCAAGTGTAATTCTAAATACCAGCAACAATCAGAAATTGAAATTAAAAGCAATACTATATGTAATAACATAAAAATATGGAATGACTAGAAGTAAATTTGGCAAAAGAGTAAAGACCTCTGTGCTAAAACTATAAAACATTATTGAGAAAATTAAAGGCCTAAATAAGTGAAGAGAGAAATTGTGTTCATGATCAGAAGATTCAATATTGGTGTAATGATACATAGATCAACATAATAGAGAGCCCAAAAGCAGACTCACATATATACGAATTTTTTTATGACAGTGCAAAAGCAATTCAGTAGAAAAAATAAATCTTTTTCAACAAAGGGTGCTTGAAAAATTGAATACTCATATGCAAAATAATGAACTTATATTCATAACATCATACTATATTTAGAAAATTGACTCAAAACTATTTCAAACCTAAATGTAAAACATAACTTCCAGAACAAGTCATAAGAGAAGATCTTTGGGACCTTGAATTAGTAAAAATTTCTGAGGTACAATACCCAAAATGTGATCCATAAAAGAAACAACAAAAATAAATTGTACTTAACCAAAATTAAAAACTTCTCTTTGAATGACACTGTCAAAGAATGAAAAACACTAACCTCAGACTGGGAGAAAATAGTTGCAAAGTATATACCTGATAAAGGGCTTGTATCCAGAATATATAATAAAGAACTATCTCAAAGCTTGATGATAAAAAAAACCAAACAGTCCTACTGGGAAAATGGGCAAAGGTATTAAACAATAACTTCACCAAGGAAAATATCATGAAAAGATGTTCAAAATCTTTAGATAGCGGGGAAATGTAAATTAAAATGAGAATGAGCTGTTACTACATGTCAATAAAGAATGTTTCAAATGAAAAAGACTGAACATATCAAATGTTGGTGAGATGAGGAGCAACTTAAACTCTCATAAGCTTCTGATAATAAAAGATGGTATAAACACCTTTGAAAATAGTTGACTAGTTTCTTTAAAATGTCAACACCCATCCACCATATGAATCAGTTATTCCATTCCTTAATATTTACCCCAGAGAAAAGAATGTATGTCCATATAATGATTTGTACAAAATGTCTGTAGCAAACTTATTTGTAATAGCCAAAAGCTTGAAACAAGCCAAAGGTCCATCAACAGGTGTATGGATACATGAATTACATATCTTTTCGAAGAAAGGCTAGACAAGTTAAATTTAGCAGAATTTATTTGTGCAAGGAGTGATTCATGCATCAGGTAGCACCCTGAACCAGTAGAGGTTCAGAAAAGTCCACCTATGTGGCAGGTAGTATTTAGATAGAAAAAGGAAGTGACCTACAGAAAGAGCTTGGCTGGTTATAGCTCGGCATTTGCCCTATGTGGTCATGGTGGGATGAGGCATTTGCCTTGCCAGGACATTGGCTGCTGTGATTGGTTGAGACTCAGCCATTTGTTATAAGAATATACTCTTAAGTTAGATTGCCATTGGTCTACATACTAAGTTAGGTTGTGGTTCACTACATGTAGAGGCAGGTGTAGGCCAAACCTAATTTAATATATTTGCACAATGGAATAATACTTATCAATAAAAAGGATAAGCTATTTATGTGTGTAACAACATTGATGTCTCTCAAAATAACTATATGGAATGACTGAAGCTGGAAAATAAGAGTATATACTGTCTGGTTCCACTTAAGTAAAACTAGAAAATGCAAACTGATCTATACTGACAACTGATCAACTGTTGCCTGGGGGAGAGAGTATCAGAGAGGGATTGCAAAGTGCTACTAGAAAAATTTGGGGAGTTATGACAATATTTACTATTTTGATTCTTGGTGATGGTTCCACTAGTGTGTGTGTGTGTGTGTGTGTGTGTGTGTGTGTGCGTAGCTATCAAAATAGATATCATATATATCAAAATGTATAGAAGTGTACAACTTAAATACATGCAGTATATTGTATGTCAATTATACATCAATGAAAGTGTTAAAAATTTTTAGAGGTCCCATGACTTTATGCCCTTAATCATTTAAAAGCTAACCAAAGTCTCCAATTATGTTTAAATGCTCACTGTTTCATCCCAAATGACACAGACCATAACTGGAAAATTAAAAATTCATTAACTGTCTTATAAATTATTTTAAATAGAGTACAAAAAGAACAATTATTTATTAAAATAATGCCTTTTTAAATAATTTTGAAATGATATCCAACCAGACTATAAAAATCTAACAGGAATAGAATTATGTGAAACTCAAATACAAAATTAAAATTATGTACATGTCCAAACAAGGACATCCATAGAGGCCCTGTATAAAACTCTGAGTGGGCTTTTTTCTTGGTGTGGTTCTAACCCTATGATGAAAAATATCTTTTTCTAAAGTGTATAATTACCCTCTGTCACTCTTAAATCTCCTTTGGTGTCTCAGCTCGCTTAATAATGGTGAACAGATGAGCAGAAATTAAAAATAAAGGCCTTCTACCAATTTAGCACCCCGCACATAATGCACCTATAATGATAGTTTGATTGCCAGTGCCCATTATTTTGTTGCTGTCTTTTTTTCTATTACTGCTCCAGAGCCTTGGGTTTCAAAAAGAATACAGCATCCTGTTCTATAAAACCAGAGCAATTTACGAGAACACCAGCTTTAGCCTGTATTAGAAAGATACATAGAATAAAGTGGAAAACATAATGTAATGCCATGTGGACCATTTAATGTCAGTGGCACTCTTCACTTAAATATCATATTACATTTTGGTTAATTTATTTTCCAAAAGAGAAAAGTGAAAAGCATGATTTTTTTCCAGCAGAATAGGGAAGAAAATTGAAGTGTTTATGGATATTAAAATGAATAAGAAAAATATACTGAAAAAATGGCTAGCAAGTGCCCTACCATAGTTCCCTCAATAGATGTGGAATGAGAAATATATATATATATATATATATATATATATATATATATATAAAATATATATATATATTAAAAGTAAGATCAAAAGGGATATTATTCAGGTTTGGTATAGAGTAGAAGAAGAGTCTTCTTGAAATACCATTATTGTTTTAATTTTGTGTGTGTGTGGTACTGGGGAATGAACTGAGGGGCATTCTACCTCTGAGCTACACCCCCAGCCCTATTTTTTATTCTTTATTTTGAAACAGGGTCTCACTAAGTTGTGGTGGGCCTTCCTAAGTTACTGAAGCTGGCCTTGAACCTGTGATCCTCCTGTCTCAGCCTCCCAAGTACTGGGATTACAGGTGTGAGCCACCATACCTGGCTTCACCACACAATCTTAATAGCCTCTAATAAGTCCTCTGTTAGGCTACCATACTACACAGTTAACTCGCAAAACAGCTGGAATTTTTTTAAATGGTTGAGATGACTTCCTGCACTTGTTAAAACTAGATGCATCAGTTGGTTTAGTAAACGTTGACACAGCCTTAAATAATAGTACCTCAGTATCCCTTTAGGGTGTTCTTCTCTGGGACGCCTGTTCCTTGCTAAAGGATGAAAGGACTTCCAGGCCATCAGGTGCGCCATGTTGTGCAGCAGATGTGGACGAGAGAGTGAGGAGACTTGCAACACGACTGGTTAAAATCCGGCCTATCCCAAGTTCTGTGAAAAGATCTGCTATGGACCCTAACCCCCTCATCACTAAACACAGGGACTGAGCACAGGCCTGAGGCTCTATTATCACTGCCCCCACCTGGCAGGCCCAAAGGATGTAAACAGCTCACGGTAATATTCAGGCCCTTTGGAGCACTGGTAAAAGGTCTCCCTCTTCGCAGACCTATGAAATGGCCCAGGAGAGTAGTGGACGGTTTTCAGTTACCTTCAAAACATCCCGTATAGGCCCTGCTTGTACGTGGACAAGCAGACTGTATGGATCATTTGTCTTTCTGTGTGTGCTTATCCCCACCCGGCGCCACCTGTACAAGCAAGCCCAGCGCGCCACGTGCATATCTTCAATCATTATAACCTTTTCCTCAGTCACTTCCTTCATTTTATAGCAACATTTGCACCATTTTCCCCTTAGTCCTGGAGTTTGGATAGAAATTCAAATCAATTCTTTGGGCTCTTTTCTGAGACCAGTTCTGTGTGGGGTCCTAAAGGTATTTGTAAGTGTGTGTGGTGATTGGAGGAGATGGACACCCCCTTCGCCCTCACCCCTGCGTCTCGTGGGGAGGCGGGGTATGGCAGAGAGCACTATTTTACACATATTAAGTGCCGCTGAGCACTGAGTCCTGTAGAGAATCAGCCCTAGACTTCCGCACAAAACAAGGGCACACAGACTGGAACTGGCAGGGGGTTGAGGAGAGCCGTTTATTCGGGGGGCCTAGCACCAGGGCGGCCCTGTCTCTATGACTCTGAAGAGACCACCTCTCGACTGCTAAGTGCTACCCTAATCTCTTTAGCAAGGGCTCAGTGTCAGCAAGTTGGAAGTCATGCAGAAGAAAAACAGCAGAGAGGAAGAGGGCTAGGGGAGTGACTGGTCAGGACGAGCAAGAGGCCAGGCTCTGGCCTTGGCTGAGTGGCAGCCAGCAGGGCCTGGGCACATCAGCAAGATCTGCGGCCAGTGAGGCCTTTCTCTGGGAAAGAGGATGAGGACAAGGTGCAGCCCACCAGAAGACTCCCAGCCTGCATCTTGCCTGAGCAATTGGTAATGGAGGCTTCTAAGAAAGGGTTGGATCTCAACTTTATTTTTTTTATTTTTTATTCTTTATTTTGAAACAGGGTATCACTAAGTTGCGGAGGGCCTCACTAAGTAGCTGAGGCTGGCCGCGAACCTGCGATCCTCCTGTCTCAGCCTCCCAAGTACTGTGATGACAAGTGTGCGCCACCACGCCCAGCTCATGGATCTCAACTTTATGAAACCAAATCAACAACAACCCATTTTAATAGTGGGCCAGGGCTGGGAGCCAGGAGTTCCTGTAGCTGGATTATATCTTGCTGTCTCCTTTTTTCTCCTCCGTGGCACTCACAGACCCCACAGAGATCAAGCAGGGATAGGTAACCTGCTTTTTAGGTGCTGGGAGACAGGGACATGCCAGGAGGTTGTCATAGCTCTGTCTTCCAGGCCCAGCAGGAAGCTGGTCTTCATACTGGAGAGGATGGTCAAGCTGACCTAATAAATATTTTCCATCCCTAACCTCAGTAATTATTTTCACGTGTCACAGCTCAGCGAGGAATGATGAAAAATAGTTTCCCTGATTAGACGAGACCCGGAGATCGCTGGGAGTAGCATCTGAAACTGTTCTCTGTTGCTAAAGAAGTCCCTGTCCTCACTCATCAGAAAGCAACATCCCCCCACCTCTGCTCAGATACGCAAAGTAAGTGAATCCATCCCCCGTTGTCTTTCCTGTGCGTATCTATCCTTTGTCAGCTTCTACACCCACTCACAAATCTGCTACACTGGGGTTTTCTCTGCTCCTTTCTTCCTCCCGAGATTTGAAAACATACCTATTTCAAACAGACTCTCACAATTCTGCCTGCAGTTACAATACTTCTCTGTGGGGTGGGAAATGTGGTTGGACAAAGTGCTAGGAACATACCTTTTGGAAAATTGGTTGATTTTGCTACACTCTATTGAGTCCTAGTGGGAAGTCAGCATCTCTTTGCTATTTTGGAAAATTCTCTGAAATGATATGCACAGAAATTTTCAGCAAAAAAACATTTTCCATTCTAATAACTTCTGTAGATTGTCCCAAGGTAGAAAGAGAGGGGCCCAGGGAAGGGAGCCTAGTGAAACAGAACAGGGACGATGCCACCTCTGAACAGGAACCTCAATTTAGGGGAGGTTTTGGGGACAAGGAAGACATGGCTAGCATAATAAAGAAAACCACCTGAAAGCTATCTGCATTTTTCAGTTCCAACTTTCTCATAAGAATTGAGTTGGCAAGGGGATGTTGATAACCCTGGATTACTAGGTCATATGCAGTAGGCAATCAAAAATCCAAATGCGACTCTTAGCAGCTTCGAGAACATAAAACCCCCTGACCAACCTACTTAAGGTTGCCGGTCTTTAGGTTGTGTATCAACTCTAATTCTTGATTAGAATTATCTCACTTTTATTAGGATTAGGGATAAATTCTCTTCAGGAGGTTATTGCTTAATAAGAACCAACATTGATAGGTAACAGACTACCAGAGGAAAAAATATCTTTTTTTTCTGGTATTGGGGATTGAACCCAGAGGCATTCTACATCCAAGCTACACCCCCAAACCTTTTTATTTTTTATTTTGAAACAGGGTTTCGCTAGATTACTGAGAGTCTCCCTATTGCTGAGACTGGTCCCGAACCTGCAATCCTCCTGTCTCAGTCTCCCAGGTCCTGGAATTACAGGCATGTACCACCATACCTGGCTGAAAAAAATCTTTTCCTAGAAATCTATCCTAATATTATTGTCTTCCATGAGGAAGAGCTGGTCTTCAGCTGCATTTTCATATAGGGGTCACACTCTATCAGGTCAAGAAACAAAATGTTACCCAGCCTCCTCCACCCTTATTCCCCTTTCCAGTCACTGTTCACCAAGAGTGTCCACTGTTCTGACTTCTAACATCATGAGTTTAGCATTTTGGGTAAGGTGAATCATACAGTGTGTACTCTTTGGCATCTGGCTCCTTTTACTCAAATGTTATATTCATGAAATTCATTTATTGTGTCGTTTGTAGCAATGATTTATTTTTTATGGCCATGTAGTATTTCATTGTGTGGCTGTGACAATATGTTTATCCATTCTACTGTTGGCAGACATTTGGGTTACTTTCATCTTTTATCTGTTATGTATAAAAGAAACATTTTTATACGTGTTTTGTTGGGCATATGTATCACTGCCAGTGGAGTAGAATTGCCAAGTCATAGAATACATGTAGTTTAGTTTTAGTAGAAACTGCCCAAAGACTTTCCAAAGTGAAAACACTAACTTACACCTCCATCAACAGTGTATAAGAGTACCAATTACTTTATATCCTTGCCAAAACTTGCCACTAAGAATGTCTTCCTTCCTTTCTTCCTTCCTTCCCTCCTTCCCTCCTTTCTTCCTTTCTTTCTTGTACTAGGAATTGGACCCAGGGGTATTCTACTTCTGAGCTACATCCCCAGCCTTTTTTATTTGTTTTGTTTTGAAACAGGGTCTTGCTAAGTTGCTGAGGGTCTCACCTAAGTTGTTGAGGCTGGTTCTGAACCCGTTTTTCTCCTATTTCAGCCTCCCAAAAGAATGCCTTTCTTAGGAAATAAATTTGGTTACTTTTCTTCCATTTGTGGCCAAGTTGGAAGAAGAGGAGAGAAGGTTTGGGTCCCAAATTTCTCTTATATCTTTAATCACTTTTGAGGTGTCTTGGGCACCACCCATGAAGATTTTCTGTTTGCGCCAGTATTGCCAGACTGATACATGGGTGCAGTAGTATAATTTAAGGTTCTAAGAAGGCTACTCCTGGAAGACTCCAGGCCACACTTAAGCAAAAATAGTGCAGTTAAGGGTGCTTTCCATTGTCTCCTAAAGTCTTTGCTGTTTTAGGTGTGCTTTGTCGAGAAACAAAGATTTTCCAACAGCTGTCTTTATAGCTGACTTTTCAGGAACTATGAGATGGTTAGGAGCCTGACCTTAATTACAAAGAGGGATGGCAGAAAGAATATCATCAGAGGGTGAGGAAGAACACCATCACCCACTATTGGCCAGGTGTCAACCTGCAGCCTCAACATTTTATAGCTTATTTTTTTCCCAGAATGTTTACTAGACACATAGAGGTACAGTGAAATCAGAAAGCTGGTAAACTGTTAGAGACCTTCACCTTGATGCTGATATTTCAAACCCAGAGTAGATTTTTTTGAAAAAAAAAAAAACTTCAGTTGTCACTAAGTCCAAGACTAAGGTTCTACCCCAAACAGAAACCAATCAACCTAGTGTTTTTATGATACATTAACAGTACAATCTGGTAGCCTTATCTCTGAGGGCACCAAAATTGGTAACATTTGGGACATAGTCTATAAAAATACTTTAATTTATATCTCTAATACTTAGGATAGCTATAAACTCAATTGACTTAAATTTAATCATATGATAAAATTTATGAAAATCTTATACTGTGTCAATGTCAGATGTACAAGAACCCCCCCCTCTCTCTCTCTCTCTATTTCTCTCTCTCTCTCTCCCTCTTTTGCTCTCCCCCCACACACATACACACCTCTGAGCTACATCCCCAGCGCTATTTTTCTATTTTTTGTTTTTATTTTGAAACAGGGTCTCACAAAGTTGCTATGGACCTTGCTAAGTTGCTGAGGCTGGCCTCAATCCTGTGATCCTCCTGTTTCAGACTCTCATCTTTTGGAATTACAGCTGTTTGCTACCATACCCAACATATAATAATCTCTTTAAATACGTGATTTTGTGGTCCTGAAAATTACCCTCTGGGAAAGTTATGTTGTCCCCATTTTATGCGTTGGGAAACTGACATGTAGAAAAGTTAAAGACTTTGCCCTTCTGCAAATGGCGGAGTGGGGACTCAAGACCTTGCCCTTCTGCAAATGGCGGAGTGTAGGGACTCAAGACCTTGCTCTTCCGCAAATGGCAGAGTGGGGACTCAAGACCTTGCCCTTCTGCAAATGGCGGAGTGTAGGGACTCAAGACCTTGCTCTTCCGCAAATGGCAGAGTGGGGACTCAAGACCTTGCCCTTCTGCAAATGGCGGAGTGTAGGGACTCAAAACCTTGCTCTTCTGCAAATGGTGGAGCGGGGACTCAAGATCA
Source organism: Glis glis (assembly GCA_004027185.1). Classification (NCBI taxonomy): domain Eukaryota; kingdom Metazoa; phylum Chordata; class Mammalia; order Rodentia; family Gliridae; genus Glis; species Glis glis. The sequence continues at coordinate 23,968 of PVJS01028267.1, forward strand.
AGCCCACTGGTTTAGGTCTGGGATGGGAACCATGACCTTTTACTAGCTTATGTGGAAAACTTACAGAGGGGCTTTTGAGTTGGAAACATACCCAAGGTGTGATGCTAGCCCCATGCTTCCCTCTCTATCTCCACCACCCTCTCTTTCCCCACTTTCAGGGCCCGTCACTCACCAGTTTCTCACCATGGAAGGTGCACCCACTGTGTGTGCTTCTCCTGGTCACTCTGACAGGGAGGACCTCACAAACACATTTCAGTGTGAAGCAGACTTGGTTCAGCACCATCTGCCAGCTCCATAAAAACAATCCTCCTTTAATTAGGAACGTTGAAATGTTGGGAATCGAGGCCAGCTTCTAGCATTACAGAGAACACTTAGCGTATGGAATCCTCAGAGGAGGAAACCAAGAATTGGGCCCAAGTTTTCAAGGAAAACACATGAATTGCCTAAGTTGAGGAGAAACAGGGCCTCATGCCCCGTCCTTGGGAGACTTCTCTGCTCCTTTCTGAGTGGCCTTCATGGTCACACAGCCAGGGGCCAGATGCACTGGGAGAATTTTCAGTTCTGTTCACATGTTTCTAGCTTGTGTCTTTCCTTACATATGTATGGGGTGGTGTTTATATTTTTTAATGAGGGTTTGGCCAAAACTAAAATCCTTCCTTTTGAATGCACAGTTACTGAGCACATACTAGACATTTCTCCAGCTGTGCCAATAAGCTTGAATATTCCAGAAATGCACTTTACAATGAAGAGAGTGTCACTTCAGAAATGGGATGCATTCTTCCTAAAATAGGGGAAACCAAAACCAGCGATACCTGAGAATTATTTGTGTGTGTGTGTGGTACTAGGGATTGAACCCAAAGGCATTCTACCTCCAAGTTATACCCCAGTCCGATGTTATTTCTTATTTGGAAACAGGGTCTCTCTAAGTTGCAGAGGGTCACACTAAGTTGCTGAGACTGGCTTCAAACCTGCAATCCTCCTGTCTCAGCCTCCCAAGTACTAGGATTACAAGCGTGTACCATGACGCCCAGCTCTATACCTGAGAACTATGATATATACAGTATTTAAAATATTTCAATTTACCATCCATTATGAAATTAAGACAATATCATTTTTCATCATTAAAAGAGATTGTTTGCTTAGGTCTATGTAGCCACTATAGCCAACTTGATAAAAAAATTTTCATTGTGTTAAATAGATCTCAACATACTCAGTCCTTCTTAAATAAAAACCAACTTGGTACATTAGAATGATAGATTCTCTTTATTTTACTGTTAATATCCCTTGGTGTCAAAGGGATTGTTTTGTTCCTAAATTTTAGCTGTATTTTATTAATTCAGAGAGTAATATCATCTATTATTATAACTATCTTTTAGACGAATTGTTAATTTTTTAAAGGCTTTTCCTTTTTCTTTTTCTTTTTCTTTTTCTTTTTCTTTTTCTTTTTCTTTTTCTTTTTCTTTGTGTGTGTGTGTGTGTGTGTGTGTGTGTGTGTGGTGATGGGAATCAAACCTATGGCCTTGAACATGTTAGGGAAGTGCTCTGCCACTGAGCTACACCCCCAGCCCTATGACATAGTTTGATAGTTAATGTTAGTCAATTCTTTTTTTTTTTTTTTTTGCGGTACCGGGGATTGAACCCAGGGGCGTTCTACC
>PVJS01028268.1:0-25625 GCA_004027185.1 Glis glis
TGGCTGTGAACCTGGATCCTCCGGTCTCCTCCTCCCAAAGTACTGGGATTACAAGCGTGTGCCACCACGCCCGGCTCTTGTTTTTTTTTTTTTTTAATTTGGAAACAAGGTCTCACCAAATTGCTGAGGCTGGCTTCAAACCTGTGATCTTCCTGTCTCTGCCTCCCAAGTACTGGGATTACAAGTATGTGACACCACGCCTGGCCCAAATATACTTTTTTTTTTATGGTACTGGATATCGAACCCAGGGGCATTCTACCTCCAGGCTACACCCTCAGCCCTATTTTTTATTCTTTATTTTGAAACCGGGTCTCACTAAGTTGTGGAGGGCCTCACTAAGTAGCTGAGGCTGGCCGCGAACCCAGATCCTCCTGTCTCAGTCTCCCAAGTACTGGGATTACAAGTGTGCACCACCACGCCCAGCTCCCAAATATACTTTTAATAGTGCTCTTACCACCTCGTGGGTACAGTGACATCTCCTCTTTGGAGTACTAACCATGTTTTGTTTAGCTTTGGTCTGTCTTCTCCCTGGCACGGCGGCCTCATCTAGGTCCCCTCCTCGTTTTGCTGTTCAGGGCCCTGCCTGGCTGACGTGGCTCCAGACCACAGGCACACCTGGGCAGGCTCTTATACTTAAGAAGGAGGCAGCTCAGCCGGGCATGGTGGCTCACGCTTGTAATCCCAATACTTGGGAGGCAGAAATAGGAGGATCACACGTTCGCAGCCAGCCTCAGCTGCTTAGGCCCTCCACAACTTAATGAGACCCTGTTTCAAAATAAAGAATAAAAAATAGGGCTGGGGGTATAGCACTGAGGTAGAATGCCCCTGGGTTCCATCCCCAGTACTGGGAAAAAAAAAAAAAAGAATGAGGTGGCTGGGGCTTGGGTAGAGCCCTGAGTGGCCTCTGTCAGCGAGGCCAGCCTCCTCTGCCAGAGAGACACCCTCCCCCATGCCACAGGGACTGCAGGGGAGGGGGCAGAAGACACCAAGCGCTCCCTCACCCTCTCCTGTGCACCTGTGTAGGGGGTTGACTTGGCCTGACTCAGGGCAGCAGCCTTGTCTCTTCTAGGTCTAGGGGTCAGCAGGGGATCTGGCACTTTGTACAGACTGTAGCCCCCCCTTTATTTGGGCAACCCTGCCCTCTGCCCCAGGCAGTCCTGGGGTCTCTACTTTGTGGGCACCATCCCTGGAAGACAGTGATCAGAGGGTCCCTTTGTCTCTCAGGTCCTGTTCACAGTCTCGAGGCAGAGCCGGGGTGTCAGGGCCTCCTGGAGGAACAGCAGCCGTGTGCCCTAAGGGGCCCTGGTTGGCCGCCCCAGGGTGGCTTTGGCTTTCTGTCAGATTCCTTCTCCTGGGCTTAAATTCTTACCACAGTAAAATTGAGAGCTGCGGCCGCCCAGCCCGTCGAGTACCCGGGACACTGAGGAGCGGCCTTGTCAGGCCTGTCTTGGGCAGTCGCAGGAGCAGCCTCCAGCTGGGCTTCCAGGCGTGGCCCCGCTGTCATGCGGCCAGTGTGGGGTTGTCCTGGTGAGAGCAGGCTGCTGCCAGGGCTGGCCAGGGACAGGCCAGCCCCCTACAGCTCCTGCTCAGTGCCTTCAAGCTTTCTTGCCTACAAGCGGAAATGTGACCTAGGATTGTTTTCCATAAAAGGGAGGGGAAACAAGCGGTGGCGGGTCCACGGTGCGTGTTCCGCTTCAGTCCCGCGGTTAATCTGGAGTCAGGAGGCACGGCTTTTGCTCTGCATCAGGACTGGGGCTCCTCCTGCTCAGCCTCAGCTCCTCCGCCTGGGCTTGGGCTCCTCCCTGGAGATGGAGGCGTCTTTCTTTCTGGAATGGCGTCTGGGGTCCTGGCAAGGGTCTGGACTGTCCCTGCCTGGGAGTGGCAGAGTCCCTTGCTGAGATTTGGTGTGTGTTTATGCTCTTTTCAAGAAATTTTCCCCCTCAAATTGCTATCAGAGAGTTTTTCAGTGGAACAGGATAAAACTCTTGGTGTGAGACCCTGAGTATCTCCCAGGGGGCCCCCAAGGCCAGGATCTCAGCTGCCCCAGTCCCACGGAGGCCTGAGACTTTCACATCGTCTTGAGATGGAGTATTTTATAGCCCGTGGTTTCTCCAGAGCTTTCTCAGCATCTTACTTCCCGCCTCCCCCTGGGATGGAGGCGAAGCGCCAGGGTGGCCCCATGCCAGGCTCAGCCCTCTCTGCCGCAGCCAGCTTGCCTGAGGACAGCTGAATGGCGTGCATTGAGAGACGAGCCTCTTCAAGGGCGTGCCGGGCTGAGTGACCAAAGACACGTTGTCTCAGCCATTGAGACTGGGACACCTCTGGGCATCGCATCAGGGCCCCTGTGACTGCCACATTGTGCCCCGGAGGACCGCAGCAACACCAGGGAGGGGCTGCTGCAGGAACCAGGCTCAGACTGTACGCAGAGTCCAGAGGCCGCCCTCGCCTTCCTCTCTGGGTTTTGAGCCAGCGTTTGTGGAGTTCGTGTGTGATTTCCGTTCAAACCATCCCAAGGGGCGACAGCCTGGGCTTTGCGTTTTGCCGTCTGGGATGTAGATACAAATTTTCTACCGTTTTTAACAAAACATCTGCTTGGAGCAGGCAGCTTGGGCCTCCTTCGCAAGCTCTGCATTTGTCCTGGGTCATCAGAACCGCCGGGGACACAGGCCCCGACAGACTTCATGCAGGGGGGATGTGCCCCTGTTGCCTCCGTGGCCGCCAGCAAGGCTTGCCGTGATCAACTCTTCCTGTCCCGCTTCCACCAGAGCTGGACCTTCCAGGTCTGTCGCGGAAGGCTGGTTGTGTTTCTGGGTGACCCTCAGCCTCATGGTCTACAGCAAGGCCTGATGTCACGGGGCATTCTGTTTGAGTCTGAGGGAGCATCACTGGGTCTGGGTCTGGACCTGGGGTGGGGTGCCCAGTCACCGGTCACCCCACCATTCCTTTCCCTCCTCTCTGGTGGAATCTGGTTCCCAGATGGAAGCATTTGAAAACCTGGGTTTTAATGTCATTACTGGTGACCCCCCCATACTTGGGATTTGTATTTTAGATTTAGAATTAAATTCAGAAAAGATTACTTTTATTTCTTCCTTCTCACAAGCTCATTTATAGTTATTGAATAAAATTTCTATGTGTGACTGAGACCTGAAGCTGGTTCCTAAAAACAGGTTACAAGGGTACGGGATAGACCCACCTGAAACAAGTTTCTACACACACAGAATTTATCTGTTGCTACCAAATTCTAAGGGCTCCGGTGGAGCGAGAGCAAGAATTCTCAGGTTAGAGTGCTCAAAATTGTGCTGGGCTTGCGCCGATTTGGCCCTGGAGAAGAGCGATGACCGGGTTAGAGGTATCGGCCGGCAGGCTTTTCTTCGCCCCTCGCTCCATCCAGTGAGCAGTTCCAGCCAATATGGAGACAGACCAGTAACTCCGGCATTGTGTGGTACAGGGAGGCCACGTCTGAGCTGCGTGGGCAGAGTCTCCTTTGGACAACCGGGAGGGACCTCGCAGAGGACATGGCACCTGGAGAGGAGGAGGCAGGAGCACTGAAGCAGCTGCATTGGAAGCCACCACATTCACGGGTTCTGGGCAGCCTGAGGGGCAGGTGGTGGAGGAGGTCCCACCGAGGGGCCTCCTGCTTGCACAGGCTCTGGGTGGGGTGACATCACAGGCCTGCGGGCCCCACATGGGCCGGGCGTCGGGACAGGGGCACTCTGTCAGGGCCTCTGTGTCCCTTGCTGCATTCAGTAGGTTTTCTCTCAGTGTTTTGAGTAGTTGTTTTCAGTCAGGATTGTGATGTGGCTTGATAACCCAAGCCCGTCTTTGTTGATCTGAGGAAACAGGCCGCAGCCTGTTGATCAGATGTACTGACGCAACCCTGGGCCCAGGGAGCCCATTCTCTCTCAGGGCACACCAGCCTGCAGTGCTGTCACACCCCCTGTGCTGCTGTCATGTGTGGGGGCCGGGGATGGCTCGGGCCTTCGTGGCTGCAGCCCATACCTGTGGGTAATTTCTAGTGGCAGGTTGTTGTTCCTGCCCAGGAGGAAGAGGGGCGACAGAATGTGGGAGGTCAGAGCTGAGCTGGTGGCTGGCTCCGGGGAGACCCACATGTGCCCCCCCCCACCTGCCCTTGGTTATTCATCGCAGATCCCTCTTTGCATGTGTAATTGTGTGGAGTTATCTGGATCCCAAGCCTTTTCTTGGGGTGCCATCTTGTGGACACCTTCGCACTAGCCAGCAGCTCCCCTGGATGTGTGCATAGTCCCGCCTGGAGCTGAGGCTGGTCGGGTGCAAGCTGTCCACCGGCAGACGCCAGCCTTTGGGTGGCCTTGGCCCAGGAGCAGAGGTAGCTAACGGAATAAAACTTGTGTGCTGTCTCCCAGGTCCTGTCCTTGACACTGTGAGACCTTGTTCTTTGGTTGCATTTCTCCAGCCTTTGAAGAGGAGAGCAGTGAGTCTTCCACTCTAAAACCGTGGCCAGGGTTGTAAACTCACGACATGTCTTTTCCTCTCTTCAGCGTCCCCAACTCCTGCCCGGCCAGTCCACGCGGGGCTGGGTCCTCTGGCTACCGCTTCGTCCAGAACGTGACCTCGGACCTGCAGCTGGCCGCAGAGTTTGCAGCAAAGGCCGCCTCAGAGCAGCAGGCAGACACATCTGGCGGGGACAGCCCCAAGGTTCGAGCTTCAGATGTGTGTGGTGACCGAGACCAGGTGGTAGGGGCCCCACAGTGGGCACACACAGGCACTCCAGGGTGTGGCATGTGGCTGCGTTGCAGGGAGAGCCACTGGCCTGCCTTCCTTTCCCTGCCCAGTGATGCGCTCGCTCATCCACATGCGATCACTTTGTAGTCATCCTCCCTAACCCTCCTTGTTCCATCTGCTACTGAAAAACAATTTCAGAGGGTTGGGGTTTTTTGATACTAGGGATGAACCCAGGAGCATTCTACCTCTGAGCTATACCCCCAGCACTTTTTATTTTTGGAAATGATCTCGCTAGGTTGGTGAGGGTCTCACTTAAGTTGCTGAGGCTGGCCTTGAACCTGTGATCCTCTTATCTCAACTGCCCAAGTACTGGGATTACAGGCGTGCATCACCATGCCCAGCTAATTTCAGAGTTTTAGTGATACTTTTTTCTTGTAACTTTGTGTCTTAATACATTTCCATCTGTTAACTAAATATGTTGAGGTAAGAAATTTTAGAATTCAAGTAAAAAAATAAAAACCAAATTTTTCCTTCCCATGAGGAAAAAGCAGCAATTTTGAGTTTAGCACAAGCTCAGGGCTGGAGTAGGAAGTGTCCTGGGAATGCATTCAATCTAGACACATTCAGGAGGTTTTCCCCGGGAGCAGGTGACCTGGGTTGGATGGATTCTGCAGTTAACCCTGTGTTTCTTCCTCTCTAGGATGAGTCGAAGCCACCGTACTCCTACGCTCAGTTGATCGTGCAGGCCATCTCCTCGGCCCAGGACAGGCAGCTAACACTAAGCGGCATCTATGCCCACATCACCAAACATTACCCTTATTACAGGACGGCCGACAAGGGCTGGCAGGTGAGGCGTGGGGCCAAAGCCCAGACTGCACTTACACCCCCAGGACAGGACTCTCACGGGCATAGCACCTCACATAAAATAAGCGGGAAAGAGGCACAGGGTGTTTTCCTGGACAATACTGTGCATCTTAAATGCATCTGGGATGTAGTGCCACCGAGTCTGTTTTTTTTTTTTTTTTTTTTTTGCGGTACTGGGGATCAAACCCAGGGGCATTCTGCCTCTGAGCTACTTCCCCAGCCCTATTTTTTATTCTTTATTTTGAAACAGGGTCTCACTAAGTTGCGGAGGGCCTCACTAAGTAGCTGAGGCTGGCCATGAACCCCGATCCTCTGGTCTCAGCCTCCCAAGTACTGGGATTACAAGTGTGCGCCACCACACCTGGCTTGTACACATCATTTAAATGCAATATTACTCAGCTGGGCATCGTGGCACATGCCTGTAATCTCAGTATTTGGGAGGCTGAGACCAGAGGATTGCAGGTTCAAGGCCAGCCTCAGCAACTTAACACACTCTCAGCACATAGTGAGACCCTATTTCAAAACAAAAAACAAAACAGGTCTGGGGGTGTAGTTTGGAAGTAGAATGCCTCTGGGTTCGACCTCTAGTACAAAAAAAATGCAGTATTACTCATGCATAAGTTATGTGTATTTTATCTTTGTGAAGGATCATGAGACCTCTGTCTTTATTAAGTATAACTGACATAATGTTTTGCAACTTTATAGTTTTCCCAGAGTTACAATTTCCCATTTGCTAGTTTATTCAAGACATGTTTTGTGGGGGGGAGGGGAGGTTCCTGGAGATTAAACCCAGGGGCATTCTACCTCTGAGCTACACCCCCAGCCCTATTTCATTTTTTATTTTGAAACAGGGTCTCACTAAGTTGCTGAAGGCCCTGCTAAATTGCTAAGGCTGGCCTTGAACCTGCAATCCTCCTGTCTCAGCCTCCCAAGTACTGGGATTACAGGCGTGCACCATGACACCTGGCTCAAGACAAGTTTTGAACCCTGTGCGGACAGTCTTGGTTCCTGACATGTTCCTGTACAGTGCTTGTCTTTCTGTTTTGTTTTGTTCTTTTGTGTGTGTGTGTGTGTGTGTGTGTGTGTGTGTGTGTGTGTGTGTGTGTGAAGAACAGTGATGGGTTTTACCTGTGCAGAATTTGGGTAGGGAAAGCTACCTGTGCCCTTGTGCTTCCTCAGCGCGGCTGTCGTGGCCACCATGATGCAAGCCGCCTGTTCCTACCACCTCTGGTCCTGCAGCTACCACATGTCACCTGGGGCAGTGAGAATCTGTTCCCTGATGTGCTGGTGACCGGTGAATATTTCTGCCTCCCTGCAGAATTCTATCCGACACAACCTCTCTCTGAACCGTTACTTTATCAAAGTCCCACGTTCCCAGGAGGAGCCTGGGAAGGGCTCTTTTTGGAGAATAGACCCTGCCTCAGAAGCCAAGCTCGTGGAACAGGCATTCCGAAAACGGAGACAGAGGGGTGTCTCCTGCTTCCGCACCCCCTTCGGGCCTCTGTCCTCACGGTAAGCTCTGCCTCTGTCCTCAGGCTCCTAGGAAAGTCAGCTTTCCCAGGATGCAGAGACTTGCAGGTTTATTCTCAGCATCTTACAATTCCTTCTATACTAGCCAGGACAGTTCATAGCAGACTGCAGACTGCTTCTCCACGGCATTAGTTCTTAGAAGGGACCTGAGTGCCGCAGGGGCGTGGGATCTGGACAGGGATTACCGGGTGCAGGCCAATGGCCCTGAGCTTCCTGCCAGAGCGCGGAGGAACTCGTGAGTGGCCGGCGGCTCCCCTCCCTGATGCAGAGTCACGCCTTTGAAGGGGAACTCAAAACCACCTTCGCTGTTAATTGAGCAGATGGGGATGCAGCTGATGGGCTGGTGGACCGAGGCAGGCGGACCCTCCTGCTAGTCACCGGCTGCACCAGCACTGCCGCCTCCCTGGCAGGTGAAGGCCTCTCTTGCCCAGCTTGCTCCTGGCCACACACAGTCCAGAGGACCAGGTACTGTCCCTGGATCCAGGGTGCCCGTCAGAGGAGCGGCCGCGGGCGTGGATGAGGGGTGGAGAGTGCGCACGACCCTCCCACGCGGAGGAACGGCGGCACCACGCTTCCCACTGTAGAGTTCTTCTCCGCGTCTGACCTGTGCACAACCGCCCAGGGTCTGAGTGCATTTTTGGACTGGGGCCTGTCGTGGCTCTCAGGTGAATGGATCCCGCTGGCCTGTGTCCTTTGACACAGAGGCCGAGCCACTCTCGGGGAGGACAGCTGGTCCCTCCCAGGAGACAGGTGCCATCGATTGTGGCATTTCCTGGGAAGCCACAAGTGATGCCATCTTCCCCAGTTAATGGCCCCACCCCGACTCCACACTGAGTGGAGCTGGAGTGCTGGCCCATGTCACCAGGGGGCAGTTGTCACTGCCCAAAATATTAGAATTGGACATACCACAGGGGGACAGAGAGGAGCCCCAGGAAGCAGGAGGCAGGGAAGGGGCGGGCGGCTGCTGGGCGTGGGGCGTGTCGGAGGTCCTTTTTTTCCGTGGCACGTTGACTTACTGCCATGGTCCTTTCTCTCTTTAGGAGTGCTCCAGCTTCACCCACTCACCCTGGGCTGATGTCCCCTCGTTCCAGTGGCCTGCAGACTCCAGAGTGCCTGTCTCGGGAGGGTTCCCCCATTCCACATGACCCCGACTTGGGGTCAAAGTTAGCCTCCGTTCCGGAGTATCGGTATTCCCAAAGTGCACCCGGTAAGGGGAGGTTTCCTTTTCTGGGTCTGGCAGAACTCAGAACGGTGCCTGTCGGGGTAGGGCTGGGCCTGTCGGGGTCACCGTCCTCCCTCTCTGTCCTCTGCGCAGGCTCCCCCGTCAGTGCCCAGCCAGTGATCATGGCCGTGCCTCCCCGACCATCCAACTTAGTGGCCAAGCCCGTCGCCTACATGCCAGCTTCCATAGTGACCTCACAGCAGCCCCCGGGCCACGCGATCCACGTCGTGCAGCAAGCCCCCACCGTCACCATGGTCAGGGTGGTCACCACCTCCGCCAGCTCAGCCAACGGATACATCCTGGCCAGCCAGGGCTCAGCAGGGGCCTCCCATGACGCCGCAGGCACAGCCGTGCTGGACTTGGGAAGTGAAGCCAGAGGTAACAGGCAGCCACACGTGTCTCTGCCAGGACTCACCAGGGTTGTCACTGCCCCCCGGGCACCGTCAGCCCAGGCTCAGAGCCCACCTGCAGGGGCAGAGGCGCCAGGAGGGTAGCTCTCCTCCTGTGTCCTGGGAGCACATCCTGTTAAGGGACTGTTAACTGTCTCCAAGCATGCTCTCCTTGGCTAAAGACACATGTGCCTTCAATGCACACAGCTAGCCAGGTGTGGTGGCACACACCTTTAATTCCAGTACTTGGAAGCCTGAGACAGGAGGATTGCAGGTTTGAGGACAGCCTCAGCAAGTAGCAAGACTCTCAGCAACCTAAATGAAATAAGGGTGTAGCTCAGAGGTAGAGTGCCCCTGGGTTGAATCCCCAGGACCACCAAAGAAAAAGCACAGGGCTTTCCCCTGAGTCTTGTTTTTCCTTAAAGTGACACTGAATTAAGTGGAGTCCTGCATGGAATTGGAACTTTTTTTTTTTTTTTTTTTTTTGCAGTACTGGGGATTGAATCCAGGGGCATTTTACCTCCGAGCTACACCCCGGACCTATTTTTTATACTTTATTTTGAAACTGGGTCTCACTAAGTTGCGGAGGGCCTCACTCAGTAGCTGAGGCTGGCCGCAAACCCAGATCCTCTGGTCTCCGCCTCCCAAGTACTGGGATTACAAGCGTGCACCACCACGCCCGGCGGAACTTAATATTTTCTAAAGGAGAAAGAGGATTGGGAAGATGATTCCTTTAGCATCCCTGGGGAGGAGTCTGTAGGAGTCATTGAGAGTAAAGAGTAGTTATGAGTCCTTAAAAGAAATCTGGATCCCAGAGATCTGTGAGGTGGGTATCAACAAGGTGCCCAGTGCTACAGAAGGCCCTGTCAGGAACACGTCCGTGGCAGGCACCAGCTCTTGCTTGTCATTACCACTGTCGACTCAGTCTCAGCATTACCTTTTTTTTGGTGCTGGGGATTGAACTCCAGGTATTCTACCTTTGAGCTACACCCCCAGCCCTGTTTTACTTTTTATTTTGCAACAGAGTCTTACTAAATTGCTGAGGGTCTCGCTTAGTCGCTGAGGCTAGTTTTGAACCTGTGATCCTTCTGTCTTAGCCTCTCAAGTACTGGGATTACAGGAGTGCACCATCACGCCTGGCTTCAGCAGTAACTTTCTCACTTTAATATTGTCATTAGAAACTGCCTATTGGTGAAACAAAGACGGGGCTATGGCTCAAAAAGCAAATCACCTGTTCCCAGTCATTCCTTTTATTTCACAGATTAAATTTGGGTTGGTTCAAGGGTAGGGTGCATTTTTCTTTTTTTTTTTTTTTTTGCGGTACCGGAGATTGAATCCAGGGGCGTTCTACCTCTGCACTATACCCCCGGCCCTATTTTTTTTTATACTTTTTATTTTGAAACTGGGTCTCACAAAGTTGCGGAGGGCCTCACTAAGTAGAGAGAAAGAGAGAGAGAGAGAGAGAGAGAGCGCTGAGGCTGGCCGCGAACCCGGATCCTCCGGTCTCCGCCTTCCAAAGTACTGGGATTACAAGCGTGCGCCATCATGCCCGGCAAGGGTGCATTTTTCTAAAACCCTAGTAACTCTTCGTTTTTTGTTTTTTTTTATTGGCGGTACTGGGGATTGAACCCAGGGGCATTCTACCTCCGCGCTACACCCCCGGCCCTATTTTTTATTCTTTATTTTGAAACAGGGTCTCACTAAGTTGCAGAGGACCTCACTAATTAGCTGAGGCTGGCCACAAACCTGCGATCCTCCAGTCTCAGCCTCCCAAATACTGGGATTACAAGCGTGGGTCACCACGCCTGGCTCTAACTCTTCCTTTTGAAGCATATTTCTTCAGTGGGATTTTCTGTCTGTGTCCACCTCCCTCCCCATTGCCAATGAAGCAGTGACATTTGATGGCCTCCTGGTCCCAGTGTGGTTCTTTTTGTTTTGTTTGTGGAGCGAGGAATCAAACCCAGGGCCTCACCCACACTGGGCAAGCACTGAGCAGCACTCACGCCCCCTGAGTGTGGTTCTGATTCACTCTGTACCCTGCAGGTTTGGAAGAGAAACCCACCATTGCCTTTGCCACCATCCCTGCAGCCAGCCGAGTCATCCAGACAGTGGCCAGCCAGATGGCCCCAGGGGTTCCAGGACACACGGTCACCATCCTGCAGCCGGCCACACCCGTGACCATCGGGCAGCATCATCTTCCGGTCCGGGCCGTCACTCAGAATGGAAAGCATGCTGTTCCCACGAACAGTTTAGCCGGCAATGCTTATGGTGAGGCCCAAGTCCTAAGTGCAGGGATTCTGCCTGCAGCCAGCGCAGCACGGTCTCACCCAGGCAGTCCCAGTTTATTGATCACCCAGTGTGACCGTGCTATGAAAAGGGGGTGAGGGATAGGACTTCTCCTCTCATAGCTCACACTCGACTGTGGGGAGACAGGAGGTCAGAGGAGGAGCTCGGGCCGCTGGCACATGGGGGCAGGGGTGCTGGGTGGAGGGGCTCAGTTCTGAATGGGGGGTTCAGGGCAGGTGGGGTTTGTGAAGGAGGAGAGGGAGGGAGACCTTGGGATGCCCCTGAGGATCCAGACAGAAGTAGCAGTAGCAAGCCAGGTGTGGTGGCGCACACTTGTAATCCCAGTCCTTGGGAGGCTGAGACAGGAGGATCGCAGGTTCGCAGGTTCGCGGCCAGCCTCAGCTACTTAGTGAGGCCCTCCGCAACTTAGTGAGACCCTGTTTCAAAATAAAGAACAAAAAATAGGGCTGGGGGTAGAGCTCAGAGGTAGAATGCCCCTGGGTTCAATCCCCGGTACCACAAAAAAAAAAAAAAAAGAAGTAGCAGTAGCAGCAGCCCCAAGGCAAGGTGCCTAGTGGCATCCACAGAAGTGGCCCCAGGCAGTTAGAGAAGGGACTTGGCGGGGCTGGGGTTCCTGTCTAGCCGACTGAACCCTCACCTGTTCAAGAAGCCCGGTGTCGGGCTTCCCTAGGTTCCCCAATAACCTCTTCCTCCTCCTCCTCCCCAGCCCTCACCAGCCCCCTGCAGCTCCTCGCCGCCCAGGCAAGCTCGTCCACGCCAGTGGTGGTCACGCGGGTATGTGAAGTAGGGCCAGAGGAGCCAGCAGCCACCATCGTGGCCGCCAGTGCCACCCCAACCCCAGCCTCCTCCAGCGCCACCTCTGCCTCTTCCAGTGGGGAGCCTGAGGTCAAAAGGTCCCGGGTGGAGGAGCCCAGCGGGACGGCAGCTACACAGGCCGGGCCAATGGCAGCCGCCGGCCCCCAGGGCCCGGGTACTGGGGAGTGACGCCTGCAGGATGCTAGAGTGGGACTCACACCACAGGAGCCCAAGCAGGCCCCACAGTGCCCATGGCTGCTCGCAGGCCCAGGGGAGAAGCTCCGCGGCCCCAGCACGTGCCGCGAGCGGGGCGCCTCCGCACTGGAACACTCGCGCTTGCCATTGATCTCCTGCCCTCTCATGGTTTGAAACAAAAACACATAAACATAAACAAGTTCAGACAACTGATTGTATGTTTCTGGGGATTCTCTGTGTTTATTTCCTCCTCCCTTGGCACCATGGCCTCTCACGACCCCTCAGTCGAGGGCGAGGGGAGAAGTCCAGCCCAGCACCTCAGGAACCTGCCAAGACCAACGCACACCCTCCAGGAGGAGGACACTGCCCTGCTGCTCGGCCTTTGCGGAGGCAGCAGCCTTCGCCAGGACCAGACAGAAGTGCAGCGTGCTGCAGACCAAGGCCACCTTCTACGGGACACGGCAACAGGGACGAACTCCTGTTTGTGATAGGGAATAGGCAAGAGAAAGGCAGGAACTGCCAGATTGCAAATTCTTTTATGGTGTCTTTTCCCCAACAGTGACATAGAAAGTGCTGGCATTAATCGGAGCGGGGTTTCTGGTTTGGCTTTGGACCCCACGCATGTGTTGTGATGGAACGTGGAATGCAGGCTTATCACAAATCTGAGGCGAACACAAAAGGGTGACTTATCTTTGAGGTTTCCATCTGTGGCTGCTTTCCCAGCTGTAAGTCTGGGCTCTCACTGGCGTCAGCCCCTGCAAGAGTCAACCTGCCGCCCTGTCTGATAACTTCAAGAAGCATCGGCGGCTACTGTGTCGGTGTTGAAATGGAAGGTGCTTTGGGCAAAAGGTCAGTCCAGAGTCAACAGCTACAGTATCCAGACAAACCCAGGCCCACGTGCCATGTCGCCTGCCCAGGAAACGGGGCAGCTGGTACTGGAAGTGGAATTTGGCTTCCTGCCTGCTAGGAGGATGCTCACGTGTGCCGCTAGAAGACAGAGGAAGGGTCAGCCCTGTGTTCCGCGACTCTGCCCCGGTGCTGGGCTCAGTCTGTTCATGCTGCCTTCTCTACCACATTCCAGTTTCCTGACCACCCCCAAATCCACCCACTGTTTGAAATTGGAACTGTTTCTTCTGCCTGAAGCTCGAGGCCCTGGATCAGCTAACAGAGAGGACACTACCTCCCCAGGCAGCGGTTGGCAGGAGGCCCGTGCCAGCTGCGCCAGTTTTGATGGCACCAAGGCGAGAACCAAAGGACAGGACACTGCGATCAATCCAGAGCCTCCAGGCCCCTAGGCAAGTCCCTCCACACGTCCAGACGACTGGCAGCACTTTGAGCTACGTCACAGGAGCAGGAGCCAAGCCAGAGCCGGGGACCATTTGGCCCAGTTTGGGAACGAAATCGGAGCCCTTAAGCTCCTACTGGAGGATGCGTTTGGGAAGCATTAATGTGTCTGCAGACGTTGGCTTCGAGGAGGCCAGGCGTTCTGGGGTTGGTTCTCTGGGTGGTGGGCCATGGCTAGAAACAACAGTCCATCAGGCATCTCTGTGTCCGGGACAGACCGCCTGGCCTCAGCGTCACAGCCTCTCACAGCGCAGCAGCTTCCTCTGCCCTGGCTCCGGCAGCGAGGGGGAGTGGCGGGGCGTGTGTGCCTTGCAGTAGAGGGCCCACCATTCCAGGTGACTTGGCGGTGGGGCGGGACACCAGGCTGTTAGCTGGAGCTTGTGGGCAGGAGGTGGGAGGAGGCAGGTGTGATGAGCCCCGAGCTCCGGAGCTCCGTCTCGCTGCTGCGTGTCCCTCCCCACGCACTCTTCCTTCTGCCTAGCTGGGGAAAATCCCTCTTCTGTTATTTTTTGATTTTTAAACCCCCCAGACCAGTCCTTTCTTGGCACTAAACTTTAAATGGGAAATAAGTTTTCTTTTGAAGTCTGTATCTGTTGCCTTGGGTGAAGTTTTAGGGAAGTGGGGCTGGGTGGAAACAGTCAGGTCTGTCCCCGATGGTGTCACCCTGAAGGAGGGTGGGAAGCAGCCCCTGCTTCCTTTGGTTTCTGGCGCCTGGTGGGAACTTGTTCTTTCTGGTGCCTGATGCATGCGTGGGTCGAGTCAACGGGGCAGTGTACCGAGTCCAAGCCAGAGCCCTGCCACATGAGGGCTGTGACACAGGATGTTGGGGCCTCCTGATGCTTCTCCCTAATCCTTGTTTATTCCTGGGCCGTGGTGGTCGCCGTCTGAGGGTTCTGTTTGTGTGCTATCGTGGTGGCCTCAGGGAGGCACCATGTGGTGACCTGGCACGGGACTGTCCCCCACATCTGTGCTGGTCTCCTCATTTTGACTCCGACCCATTTGCTGTCCCAGCTTCTGAGACATTCTGGTGCCTGTCCTCTGTCAGCTTGCTGAGGATGCTGCCCAGGAGCAGGGGAGGAGAGGAGAGGGACAAAAAGAAGGGACCTCAGAGCCGGGGCAGGGTGTGGGGGAGGCTGGCCTTGGATACCACTCAGATTTATAGAGAGTGTTTTTAAGGGTTTTGGTCATCCACCAAGTGGCACACCTGGCCCCTGCCAGAATTTGTCCTGGATCTAGTAGCCAGAGACACAGGCCCAGAAGAAATGTACATCCCAGCCAGAAAGCACTCCAACGTGCTCTGAGCCGCCTAGCAGGGCCTCCCAGCTGAGCTCAGCCTGGAAGCCAGAACGCAGGCCAGGGGCCAGGAGAACGGTGGCCATGGGGGTCCGGCCTTTCAGGTCGCTGAGGGTGGGCCAGCCTTGCCCGCGGAGTAGTGGAGCGGAAGTGACTCAGTTCCAACACAGGGTCAATGTCACTGCAGACACAGAGCCTGAGGACCTGCTCCTGGGCCACCCTAGGTAGAGGCGATGGCCTGGGAAGGGCTCCCTCCTGCCCCGTCCCGTTCTGACCGGGGCTCTCTTGAAGACCCTGCTACTGGCCACCCACCCCCCTCGCCTGCTTCCTCCTCCGCAGGCCACCAGACTCACAGGAAGGCGTGCTCTCTGGATTGGCAGGCAGGCCAGAATAGCCGTCCCACCGAGACAAGCGGCAGTGTCAGGAGTGGAAAGAGCTGTCTGAGAGCTCACGCAGTGCCGAACCTCACTTGGTGCTGCCTGCACGTTCCTGTGTCTCTCCTCTCTCTCTCTCTCTCTCTCTCTCTCTCTCTCTCTCTCTCTCTCTCGCCCCCTCCCTCCCTCCCTCCCTCCCTCCCTCCCTCTCTCTCTCTCTCAGTTGCTAAGCTGTGATCTGAGGGCCTATTCTTTGTGCTTCCTGGGCTGAGGGTGGGGGGCAGATCTGGTGGGGCTTTGCCAGGGCAGGGCCCTTGCCATGGACTCTAGGCCACAGATTCCCAATGTGGGTGATATCGCCCCGGGGGTGGGGGGTGCTGGACCAATCCAGGGAGTGGTAGTAGCTTCTGGTGCAACTTGGAGGCATTGAATAAAAATAAGGAGGTAGTAGAAGCACCCAGGGGGACGCTGAGTAATTTTTTTTTTTTTAATGGAAAGGGGGTGGTAAGTCAATAAGTTTAGAAATCTATGTTGTAGACAGAAACCTGTACACTGAGAGACTTTGAGTTCAGAAGGAAGAGAAAGCTGCCCCCTGGCTCCGGAATCAGTGTCCTTTATGGAGACAAAGAACAGACTTCATTTAAAAAAATGAGAACTTGATTAAATGTGAGAAAATGTTAGCAAATCTTCCCATAGCTTTTAGAATCTTCCCATAGCTTTTAGAATCTTCTCATTGTTTTTAGAGCATACAAATACAGCTTGGGGGGGGGCGCTCTGCTTTTCCTCAAAAGCTTCAAATTCTGCTTTGCACCTTTGTGACTTTATCTGGCCTGAGGGATGTGGCCATCTCTGGGGACACCCCCGCCCGTCCTTGGCACTCCCTCGCCCTCTGAGAGCGCTTCAGCGGTGAATAGTGCACCACCTGCTCCAGAATACCTACGAGAAGTGATTGTAAGGCTGCACTGGCGAGGAGTCCCGGCCCGCCAAACAGGAGCCGCCGTCGAGGGCCGCTCAGTGGCCGTGGGCCTGTGTGAGCTCCTGTCGCCGAGCCCGGCCCTCGCCCTCTGACTCAGCCCACGTTATGGCTTAGGATAAAAACACATTCACCCACAGCCTCGTCTCGGGCCTCCTTCAGAATACCTCTGCCTAGAAGCAATATTATTTAATAAGAACAATGTAAATTGTTCCAATTGCTGCTATGAAGACAGGACTGATCTTTAGACGGGACTCAGCTTTGGAGGTTCCCTGACGTGTACTTGGGCTCTCCGAGGTGTGGGCAGAATGTAGACTGTAGCAAAGGTCTCCTGCCCGCGCTCTGTGCCGTTTCCACGTTGTGATCCTGTCCCTCACAGTTCCCTCTGATTTTCGAATTCTTTTCTGCAGGCCGCGTTTTCACATTAGGGCTTCGGGAATGCTCAGGACCTGGGTCCCGTCACCCACGCACTTGTTGTCCTTGCATTTTCTTTTAGTACCAAAAGCTGCCACACTGGTGAGCAGAGGGAGGGATTGGCGTCGGTGCGCGGCACGGTATCCAGGCCAGCACCGCCACCCCTGCTAGCTGGTGGGGGGGGGCACGTTCCCCGAGAGGTGTCCCCTTTCCCCTGCCCGTGTTTGAATTTCAGTTTGGAATTGTAGAAGGGATTGTCCCATTTGTAGCTGCTCTGTGCCTTCCTCCGCCCTCATCACCAACCCCTGAGGTTACAGCTGCTCGACGGCATGGGGTTTTGTGGTAACCATGGTTCTCTCCTTTGAACTGAAATGAAAAATGGGCCATGTCACTGACTTTGTTTAGGGAATATAGCTTCACACTTAATGGTATAAAAGTAAAAGTCACATGAGTATTCTTGTTATGCTGCCAGCAGCTAAAGGCCCGCTCTGGCTGTCACCTCTTCTTTTTGGCCAGTCCCAGCTCCCCTTTCCAGGCATCAGCTCTGCTGCTGGAGGGAACATTCTAGAACCTCATCCACGGTGGTCCGGGTGCTGCTTCACGGGCATGGCCGACTAGATGCCCATTACCAGAGGTGCTGCCTAGGTGTGGGGGACAGAACAGCACTTGGTGTTCCCCTGGAGGTGGTGGGAAGGTTCTCAGGACAAAACTGAGGGCCAGTGGGCAAGAGAAAGGTACGAGTAGGAGAGCGGTCAGCAGGATTGTCTCTGGCAAACCTCACCGTGCTGCCGGTCCTCGCAAGGCCACGTGTCTGTCCCAGCAGCTTGGAGGCCAGACTCCCACCCTGAGCAGTGACCTGTCCGTAGAATGTAAGTCCCCTGGTCAGCATAGCCATTCTCTAGAAAAGGACTGAGCTTTACTGAGAAGTCCTGTCCCCCAGAAGGGCACCACCATTCGCATTTTTGTGCCGGACTGAAGTGAAGACCATCTTTTAACTGGGGAGCCTTGGGGGTTCCTTTAGCCTCTTTTACTTATACTAATGGTTGGTTGGGGCTGCTCAGTGTTCTAGAAAATAGTTAAAAAGAGGAGTCTGTTATTTTTAGGCATCTTTCTTTCTCTCCAGGGAGAAACCCCAAAGGATTTTTTTTATTCTTTGCACCTGCTTTTTGTTCTAGTAACTGGGAAAATGTGGTGAGAAGAGAAACCGTGGGGCCCATGAGAAGCGGCAGATGCGTCCCTGCACTGGGGCTAAGCCGCTGAACGCTGGCTGCCCAGGTCCTAGTCTGGACCCCAGGGCCCCGGCCCATGAGCCAGCGGCGTCTTCCGGCTGTGTCCTCCCAGTTTCAGTCACCCAGGGGCCGCCAAGGGACGACGAGAAGGCCTTGCCCGCTTGTAAGAGAGGCAGAGGGTTAGAAGAATCCTGGCTTTTATTCCTTATGTGAGAATCCTGTTTCTGGAATAGTTTGCTCATTTGATTCATCAGATACCTAGAACACGGTGAACAGCGTGCAGGAGGCTGGGCTGAAAGTCCACATGGCTGCTTGTCAGGATAGCATCGGCGTGCTGGGCATGCGCGCCACCCGAGGCTTTTCCTCCTGTAGTAGAAAGCACTTGCCTAGAGCAGCATCTAGCACTGTCCCCCGACTTTCCAGATGTGTTGGTTGAGCTGGAAAAAGCCCTGTGTCCCTGAGATAGATTCTTTTCCTGCATGAACTTCTCTGGCCCGTGTGGATTCCGACTGCCTGTGGCCTCTGAATTTCTAGGTTAGCTGATCCAGACTTTTTTTAATCAGTAGAAAAATGGGGATTTAAAATAAAACATTTTAAGAGCCAGGTGTGGTGGCACACGCCTGTAATCCCAGTACTTAGGAGGCTAAGACAGGAGAATCGCAGTTTCGAGGCCAGCCTCAGCAACTTAGCAGGACCCTGTTTCAAGATAAAATATGTAAAGGGTCGGGGGTGTAGCTCGGAGATAGAATGCTCCTGGGTTCAATCTCCAGTACCCACAAAGAAATTATTTAATAGAATAAAATTAAACATTTTTAAGTTTGCCCTTCTCTCCCTTCCTTCCTTCCTGACTTCAAGGGAGGTATTTTGGATTCCTAGTATGCCTTGTGAGGCTTGATTCCTGCTTATGAAATGGCGGGGAGGAAGGGAGAGAGTTGTCCCAGGTTTTTCCTTAGGCTTGGCTACGTCCCTGAAGGCTGGCGGCTCCACAGATGCAAGGGAGGGGTTAAAGCCAATACTGAGATTGTTTTTCTTACCTGAATGATAATTCTGTAAAAATAATTGGGGGAGGGGGCGGGTATTGTTCGGGGAGTGTATGTATGTGTGTGTATTGTGTGAGTGTGAGTGTGCTTTTTTTTTTACAGTGGCTGTCTAAAGTATTTCCACAGTATGTTTAATAATCAGTGCTTTAAAAAGCAGTGGTATCCTGTAAAGTAGGAATTCCAGTTCCAGAGTGTGGGCTGTCTCCTGTCGGTGGGTGAAGGTCCCGCCCAGGGAGGCATCCACGCACCCACTCCACGGGCAGGAGCAAGTGCTGGAATCAGAAACGCCCACAGACCCGCACCGAAAAGCAGCCCAGCGTGGGTTTTCATTTCAAATGGGATACAGTATTTTTTTATTACGGAGCCATACTTTTTTTTTAAAGTTTGAGATCTGAATGTGATTTCTAATTGTATCAGACGTTAATGTTTTAAAGCTATAACAAAGTTTAAAATTTCTACTTGTTTTTCATTTAACTGTTCTTTTATCTATTAAATTGTTGTATGTGGATGGGGAAGTTTTGTTTCTCCTCTTAGCATTTGTTTCTATAACCAGAAATAAAATTATATATTAAAGAAATGACACCAAGGCTCTGTGTGGTCTTTGTGGGTGGGTGGCTGCAGAGGAACAGACAGACCAACAGATGGCCTAGACACAGACACCCTGCTCCCTGGAGCGTGGCGCCAGACCCTGAGGTGCTCTGGGGCTGCAGGGAGGCTCCTGGGGGTCTGTGCTTCCCCCCACCTGTCCTTTGTGTCCTCTTCCCCCAAAGAAGCAAACGGACAAAGTAGGCGATTTCCATAGGTGTCTGATTTCTGGACGGGGACTTCCAACCCCCAGGAATGTGAAAACAGCTTCTCAGACACAGCAGGGGAGGCGCCAGTGAGCTGTCCCCTGCTCCTGGGTGCACACCTACAGCTTGGTAAGAGAGCACCTGCAAGTGTCTGCCACTGTCTCAGTGGCCTTGGGCAGACATGGGTCCTTCTGACACTTCGCTGGGTGGGGCTCTCTGCCCATTTGTGCCTGTTCTCTGAGCCCCCGCCTTTTTTTGTGGTACTGGGGATTGAACCAGGGGTATTCACATCTGAGCTACACCCCCAGCCCTATTCTATTTTTTATTTTGAAGCAGGATTTCACTAAGTTGCAAATGGCTTAAGTTGCTGAGGCTGGCCACGAACCTGTGATCTTCCTGTCTCAGCCTCCCAAGTACTGGGATTACAAGCGTACGCCCCCACGCCCGGCTTTCTCTGAGTTCTCGCTTACTCTAGGTGGTGGGCAGGCCTGGAGGGCAGCACAGCAAACATGGTGGGCATGGACGCTGGAGCCAGCCAGACCCGGGTCGAGTTCCTACCCTGCTGCTCTCCAGGTGAGGGACTCCAACCTGTGACAAGCTGTCTCCTCTCGTGTGGAACAGGCACCCGCTTCACAGGCGTGAATGAGCCAGAAGTGCCAGGACCTGGCAGAGTGCCCTGTGTGCGTCACTTGCAGTGAGGCCGGCCCCCTCCTCGGAGTCCCCAAATTGGTAACAAAACACTGGGTGTCTGTGCTGCAGACTCCCTGACTGGGGATTTATGAATATGTGTGTCTGCAGCCAAGCATGGTTGTGCACACCTATAATCCCAGTACTTGGGAGGCTGAGACAGGAAGAATACAGGTTTGAGACCAGCCTCAGCAACTTAGCAAGATCCTGTTTCAAAATAAAAAATAGAGCTGGGGCTATAGCTCAGAGGTAGAATGCCACTAGGTTCAGTCCTTCATATAAAAATTAAAAAAGAAAATATGTTTGCTACAAACCTATCTTCTGTCAAGGTTCTGTGGTGTTTGTACACGTGACTCTCATTCAGCTAAACAGATCACTGGCAGCTCCCAGATCTCACGTGTCCACAGTTACAGCTGAACTTTGCACACTTCTCAGCCTCCCTTCGCGTCACTCCATTTCCAATACAAGAGTCTAACCATGACACTAACAAAATTAAGACTCATTACATTTCCAGGTTTTAGCCAAACAGCAAGTATGACTGAGTGACAAGTGTTTCCTCTAGGGAGCCTCATAGACTAATTACCTTGTTTGCTTTTAAACTTTAGTTTTTCATCTTATTATTTATGTGTGGGGAGGTTACTAGGGATTGAACCCAAGGGCCTTCTTCCTCTGAGTTACACCCCATCCCTATTTGTGTGTGTGTGTGTGTGTGTGTGGTACTGGGGATTGAGCCCAGGGGCATTCTACCTTACCCCAGCCCTATTTTATTTTTATTTTGAAACAGGGTCTCGCTAGGTTGATGAGAGTCTCACTACTTGCAGAGGCTGTCCTCAGACCTGCGATCCTCCTGTCTCAGCCTCCCAAGTACTGGGATTACAAGCGTGTGCCACCATGCCCAGCTGTTTATTTATTTGTTTTTTTGAAACAGGATCTCTCTAGGTTGTTGAGGCTGGCCTCAAACCCACGATCCTCCTGTCACAGTCTCCCAAGTACTGGGATTACAGATGTGGGCCAGTGGGCCCAGCTTAATCTTTATTTTTTTTTTAAATTAGTTGTATTTGTTTTTTTTTTTTTTGTGGTACCGGGGATTGAACCCAGGGGCGTTCTACCTCCGTGCTACACCCCCGGCCCTATTTTTTTATACTTTATTTTGAAACTGGGTCTCACGAAGTTGCGGAGGGCCTCACTAAGTAGAGAGAGAGAGAGAGAGAGAGCATGCGCGCGCACTGAGGCTGGCCGCGAACCCCGATCCTCCGGTCTCCACCTCCCAAAGTACTGGGATTACAGGCGTGCGCCACCACGCCCGGCTTGGTGTGATTCTTTATTGCCAAAATCTAGAAACAAGAAATATTCATGAAAGAACAAGAAAGACTAAATATTGTGTGGTTCCATTTGCATGGAGTGTAGAAAGAGGTCACCTCATCTCTGGTGAATAGATGTGAGGGTATCAGTTACTTCTGGGGGTGGAGATGGCAGGGAGGGGCACAGGGAGCCTCCAGGGAGTTGGAAATGGTCTACATGGAAATTGGCCAAGGGGAGAAATTATCAAACACCAGTCATCCCTCCCAATACAGCCAGTTAAACACAAATACCAATTTACCACTGATTTATAAAAAGGTAAGAAAATCAGGGTTCATTCAAGATTTGTGCACTTTGCCGGGCATGATGGCACACACCTGTAATTCCGGCACTTGAAAGGCTGAGACAGGAGGATCCCAGGTTCGAGGCCAGCCTCAGCAACTTAGTGAGACCCTACTTCAAAATAAAAAATAGAAAGGGCTGGCTGAAGGTGTGTCTCGGAGGCAGATCGCCCCTGGGTTCAATCCCCAGCACCCCCCCAAATGTGCACTTCACTGTACATGTGTTGTTTTTTGTTTGTTTACCCTAAACATTAACCCGAGCATGCCATAGGCTGCCCGTGGCGCCTTCACCAGTTCTCTTCCTTGCACCTGTGGCTCCTCAGGGTTCTCTGGGTTGCCCACTGCACTCTGACCATGCTCACAGTCTGTTGGTTCCCATCTGCCATCCTCAGCACCAGCCTGCCTCCTTTACCAGGGATATGGTAAAGGCATCTCAGAACCATGTCTGGAATTCCCACAGGTAATGGCTTTGACCCCTCCCCCCCCCTTGCCATCCAGGTGCTTCTCAGTGCTTATCCCTTGGAGGCCTAACCCACCACTGTATTCCCCAGACCCTGAAACCGTGCCTAGCGCCAGCAGCGACTCCATCGGGGCATGCTCACTGAATGAACGACTCCACACACTTCCTTTTCTGCCCCAGCACCGAATGAATGGCCCCACCTAGTGCCCAAGCCAGAAACTTGCTTTTGCCCTTGACTTTGCCTTCCTCCTCCTGCCCCAAATCCACCTATATCCTGGGCCTACAAATCCCTGAATCTGCCTACTTCTCCATCATCATCTCATGGTCTCCGTATTGCTCTGCAACCTCCTCCTCTCCTGGACAACTGTACCAGCCTCTTCTCTCGCTCCCTCTCCCATCCATTCTCCAGGCCTTGGCCAGCATGCTGCCCAGGCTGCCCCTCGGTACACCCTGGGGCCCGGCGCAGGCTCCTCCCCGGGGAGGCCTTCGGTGCGATCCCTGCTCCATTCAGGCGGCTCAGCGTTTATCACGCCGGCTAGTGGCTGCTGGAGTGTGGCCTGCGCCCCACAGTGTGCGGGTGGGAACGCTATCCCTGGAGCCCAGCACAACCTTGGCACCCAACACGCTATCCGTAAAACAGATAGCGACACCCTAGGATCACGGTGGGGACTAAGAGATTCCCAAAAACAGTACGCACGGCCCGTGATCGGGGCTAAATAAACGAGGACATTAAAACTAAAACAAGTCGCAGCCCCGCGCCACTTCTGGGTCGCGCTGCCGTGGGGCCTACACGGGCCCCAGCGGTTCAGGAAACAGAAAGTGAAACGGGGACGAGGGCACTGCGGGGTACGGGGCATCCGAGGCTTCGCGGCCGGGTTCCACCGCGAGCTGTTCAAAATGCCGCGAGATCCGGGGAAACCGGGGAGCAGCGATGCGAGGTTCCCAAGGACACCCGGGACCAGCCGAGACCCGTAGCGCCAGCGCTTCCGGCCCCGCCCCAGACGCTCAGCTCGGAAGCCCATTGGCTGACGGCCGGTCCAGCTCCCACGTGACGCAACCCCGGAAGCCGGCGGCACGCCCGTGGAGACGCGTCCCTCCCACGTGGTGCAGCACGTGACACAGCCCCGGAAGTCTCTGAGCCTCAGCTGTTCCCGCGCCGGGCGCGGTGTGTGTGCGGCGGCGGGATGTTCACAGCGGCCGCGGAGAGTCTGCTCCACCAGGCCAGGTGCGGGGCGGCCGCGAGCGGCGCCGTCTTCCCTCCCCGCACTTCTGCCCTGTGGCGCAGGTCCCCGAGCGCAGGCAACCTGCGGGAGCGCGGCCCGACCCGCTCCGGAGATTGGGGCTGGCCGGGGTCGCTGCATAGGGTGAGGGTTGGGAGAGGCGACCGCTGAGCAGAGCTGTAAGAGGGCGACAGGAGGCTGGGCCCCGGAGCTCGACGCTGCTGTGTGTGATGGGGAAGCTCTGCGAGGGTTGTGACGTAGAAACAGGCCAGGCTGATGGATAAATCCCCCGCTATTCTCCGGCCCAGGCTGGCTCTGGAATTCGACTAGTCAGTAGCCCTTTCCTTACCAACCTACGAGTCTAAGACTTGATGCCACTTGTTAAAAGAAAAAGAGCCGGGCGTGGTGGCGCACGCTTATAATCCCCGTACTTGGGAGGCTGAGACAGGAGGATCCAGGTTCACGGCCAGCCTCAGCTACTTAATGAGGCCTCGGCGACTTAGTGAGACCTTGTTTCATAATAAAGAATAAAAAATAGGGCTGGGGGTGTAGCTCGGAGGTAGAATTCCCCTGGGTTCTATCCCCAGTTCCGCAAAAAAACAAAAAGAATAAAAAATAGGACTGGGGGTGTAGCTCGGAGGTAGAATGCCCCTGGGTTCAATCCCCAGTTCCGCCAAAAAAAAAAAAAGAAGAAGAAAGCCGGGCACGTAGGCACACGCTTGTAAATCCCACTACTTGGGAGGCTGAGACAAGAGGATTGCAGGTTTGAAGCCAGCCTCAGTAACCTAGTGAGACTCTCAGCAACCTAGCAAGACCCTGTTTCAAAAATTAAAAAGGGCTGGGGGTGTAGCTCGTAGGTAGACTGCCCTGGGTTCAATCCCTAGTACCAAAACAATAGTAATGATGATGATGCAGTGGTCCCTGGGATTATAGCAAGCAAGGTCCTGAAAGCAGATTAAATTTTGAAGTCTATGAACAAGACAGAAATTTCTGGGCAAAATAACCATTGAAAATCTCTTAGGAACGTTTTTGGTGGACCTGCCTCCTGTCTCCCCCTAAGTCCAGCACAGCCTGCCTTGCCTTCAGTAGTGGGTGGATGTATAGATCATTTGAATTTAGACCATGTTAAGTGAGAAAGATTTGGATCCCACTCACCATGGACCTTGCTCACCCCAAAGTGCTCACAGAGTCAAGGAAAACCCCAAAAAGTGCCATTCCCAACTCACATTCTACTCTGGATCACAGACTGTGGAATGAAAGGCAAAGGGAATAGCTCTTGCTTTTCCAAGTTCCTATTCTCTGTGCCCTGGGTGGGTGGGCATGTTAATTAAGAATAGTGTGTGGCTGGATATGCTTGAGTTACAGAGGGTAGGTTTCCTTTGAGATCAGTAACCTATCAGTTAGGACTTAGTGGTTTCCACACTATAGGTTAAGCCAGTGATTTCTTTGGGCATTTAAAAATATAAATGGTTCAGGTTTGAGAGTTCAGAAACTAGATTCTTTTTGAATGTTTCTCAGGTGTAGGAAGCAATGGCAGAGAAGGCAATCAGAAACATGTCTGTGAGCTGAAGAATAAATGGAGAAGGTGGGGTGCAAGTAAAAGTTGGGGGACATGGTTGGAGTGCAAAGCAAGGCCTGGGGAGATTTCCAGGAGGAAGAGGCAACTCAGAATGAATGGGGAGTATTCAGGCAGAGGGTTCCTGCAAAGGAGCAGACGTGAGAGAAGCAAGACATAAGGCTGGAGGAGGGAGGGGTTGGGCCTTGGAAGCAACACCAGGCTCATGGGAGTTTCGGTTTGGAAGCAGTGGGGAGCTGTGGAAGTATTGGACAGGTTGACCTTTTAGAAAGAAAACAGAGGGGCTGGGGGTGTGGCTCTGGTAGAGTGCTTGCCTAGCATGTGCAAGACCCTGGGTTCAATCTCCAGCACTGCAAAAAAGAAAGAAAAAAATCCTGAAACTTGGAAACTAGATTGGAAGAGATTTCACTGGGAGGAATTTCTGCATTCTGGGAAAGAGTCTCCACTATAATCCCGAGACAGCCAATCACTTTTTTTTTTTTCCTGGCACTAGGGATCGAACCCAGGGGCATTCTACCTCTGAGCTACACCTCCAGCCCACTCCCTTTTTAATTTTTTTTTTTTTTTTTTTTTTTTTTTTG
>PVJS01028269.1:0-25630 GCA_004027185.1 Glis glis
ATAGAAGGAGATTTAGAAGGGACTCCAGACAAAGAAGAAGAAAACTTTAGATGAACAAAGAAGATGACCTAACTGAGGGAGTTGGGAGGGGGGTGGAGGGAAACACACTAAAGCGCATGAGGTATATATCCAAACTTATAAAACTCAATCACTGTGCAAAGCACTAAAGGGAGGGAATGGGGAGGGAATGGGGTGGGATTTGAGGGAGGGCTAAATGGGCAATGTGTGCATGTATGATTCTTCTAACCTGACACCTATCAAATGTATAATTACAATGCACCAATAAATGGATATAAATTGAAAAAAATTAATAATAAAAAATCCAGATACCAAAAAATTGATAAATTTGACCTATTAAGAATTTAAATTATTTGTATAACATAAATACCATAACTAAGCAAAGACAAATGACATACTGATAGAAAGTATTGCAACATATCTAATATCCATAGTATACAAAGAATTTTTTCAATTGAGGAAAAATTAAAATCTTATTGAAAAATAAGCAATTATATAAATAAATAGCTCACAAATGAATTAAAATGGCAGCCCTGAAAAAAGTTCAATTTCACACACAATAAGAGAAATAAAAGAAATACCACCTCTCCCATCAAACCAACAAAAAAAGAAAAAATCAAAGGCTTGAGAATATATTATGTAGGCAAAGCTGTGAGGAATACATCACTAGTGGGAATGTGCAATGTCATGGTATTATTTTAGGTAAATTTAGCAAAACTCACCAAAACTACCTATGCATTTACTCTTCAACCCAGAAACCTCAGTCTTTAGACTTTATCATAAACATAGACACATTTTTAAGGTTATTCATTCCAGCTTTTTTATATTTGGAAATATTGGGAAGTATCTTAATATCCAAACATATGAGAGAACAATGATAATCATTCATTATAATACTATTGAGCAATAAAAGTGAATGAGATAATAACTATGAACTAATTTGAACTGATTTCCAAGCTCTATTGTTCAATGAAAAATGCAAAAAATAACATACATAATATGTTGTGTGTACTTTCTTTTGTGTAAGAAAGAAAGGGAAATAATGTCTATACCAATAACTCTAGTTTCAATATATCATCACAAGTTTCTTCTTTGCTGTTCTCAATTCCACAGTCCTTTAATATGTATAAGATGGCTTTAGAATTGTTTTGCCTCTACCACCTCTAAGATAAACTACCAAAACTCAGCTTGTCTTTATTAAAAAAAAGAAATGCATGATATAGAAACGAAAATGATGAAGCTGGTTATTTTCAAGGTGTGGGGAGACAAAGCTTTGCCTACATAATATATTTTCAAGCCTTTGATTTTTTCTTTTTTTTGCCAATTTGATGGGAGAGAAGATATTTCTTGTATTTCTCGTATTGTATGAGAAATTGAACGTTTTTTCAGGGCTATTATTTTAATTCATTTGTGAGCTATTTATTTACATCATGGCTTGTTTTTCTATAAGATTTGGGGGTTTTCCTCAATTGCATTTATTCATAGAAATAAATCAATAAATGAATGACGAAGAAGGCATTCTTACTTTGCATGTTAAGCTCCAAGTGGTAAACACACAGAAATAGAACAAAAAATAATCATCTTACAGCCATCACAGTAAATATCATTCATGCAAAATCATTAATACATATTAAATATAAAAGAGAAAATTGTCTGAGGAATAGAATATTTACATGATTTAATGTATCCACATAGAGTGCATATTGGTAGGAAAAGGAAAATTTAGCAACCATTTGTTGCAAACTTCCAACAGAGAAATATACACGCTGAAGTATTTAAGGTTTGAAAGAGCTACAATATATGCAAGTTATTCTTTAAGGGTTCAGAAAAACAATAATATGTGCACAGATATAGAGAAAGAATACATTTAGAAAGTTACTTTGAGGGCTATTAATAGTCAAATCATGGTCAAACTGCAAGGATGGAAAACAACAGTATATTAAAATACACATTCAGATCTAAAAACAGAAACCTGGATTCAAAATTTCCTTCTTCCTGATATCTACACTCTCATGTTTATGGTAGTACTATTCACAGTGGTCAAGATATGAAATCAACATAAGTTTCCATAAGTGGATGAATGCATAAAGAAAAACATGATATATAATACTATTCAGACATTACAAAGATGAAACCCTGTCATTTTCAGTAACATGGATGAACCAGGAGGACATTTGGTTACGTGAAATAAGTCAGGCAAAGATAGATAAATACATGATCTCACTTACATGTTGCATCTAAAAAAGTTGATCACATTGCTATAGATAGAGAGTAGTTACCAGAGGCTGGGACAGGGGTAGGAAGGGGAAGTTTGGAAGAGATCCATAAATGGATATAAAGTTAAAGTTATATAGAAGGAATAAGTTCTGGTGTTCTGTTGTACAGTAGGGTGACTCTAGACAACAATATTGTCTATTTAATATTGAATACTCACATAGAAGGAAGGATTTTTGAAAGTTTTCACCAAAGAAATGATAAATGTTTGAGGTGATGGATATGCTTGTCCCCTGATTTGATCATCACCCATGTATACATGTACCAAAACACCATGGTGTATGCCATAAATATGCATAATTATTACACATCAATTAAAACTAAAAGTTTTAAAAACTTGGTTCTTCCTTTTAGAAGTAGCTATATGTAAGGGGCAACATTCCCTAAATGAGAATTTTTCTAAACTAGTCGTTCTCTTTGTGGTACACTGGCAACAGAATCTGTAACTGGGAACTTGTTAGAAATTCAAATTCTCAGGTGTCACACCTGACCTACTGAATTGGGGATAGGATCTGATGATTTCTAATTTTACACATAGTCTTCATGTGATTCTGATGTACACTAAACTTTAAGCACATACTTCTGAACTATAGCACAATAATGGTAACATAGCACATCTTAGAATTGTTAGGAGGGTTAAATTAAATATTACATGTCTGAAGAATTTCTAAAAATTCATTGTTAAAGGTAAATTATTATTATGTGAGATAAAACTGTATGAGAAGAATCCTGAAACAAATAATACTTTGTACATTTATAATACTTTGTACAATATAATATATTGTACAAATAATACTTTGTACAATAGATTTTAGACTATTTCCTTAAATGTTCCAACACATAATCCCAGGTCTTGTGATGAAGAGGTGCCTCAGAAAATCTGTGTCAATGCTTACTGAGATCATTGAGTTGAGAAATGTCATTGCCAAGTATTTTATCTTCTGTTTTTGATATGGCCAAATCGAGAAACTTAAACCAAAACCAAACAAGCTATTAGTTTTAATAGTTTAGATTTAATGGCTATAAGTAGAATCTTTGATCTGGAAATATACTCTCAATCCCTCTCTTTAGCTGTGTGATCTTGGGCTAAGGTCATTCTGAATCTTAATGCCTTTGCTCATACAATAGGGGTGATAATAAAACTACCTCACTGAGATGCTGAGAGTATTTTTTTTTTTTTTGCGGTACCGGGGATTGAACCCAGGGGCGTTTTACCTCCAAGCTACACCCCCGGCCCTATTTTTTATACTTTATTTTGAAACCGGGTCTCACGAAGTTGCAGAGGACCTCACAAAGTAGCTGAGGCTGGCCACGATGAGAGTATTAATTCATGCATTTAAAAAACATAGAAAAGGTCTTGGTGCACAATAGCATTCATTTTTCTTTCAATATTCTTAATGTCACACTTCAATCATCTCCCTTTTTCTTCTCCATGGTTCTTCTCCATGCTTTCTTCTGGAATTTTCACTTGTGTCTATATGGGGATTTTGTTTTCTTGACATCCATACATCTTCTTTTTTTAGGCTTTCTCCTATGCTATCTTCTGTTTTAATATATCCATTTATTGGTGCATTGCAGTTATACATTTTGATAAGTGTCAGGGTATCAGAAGCATGCATGCACACATTGCTCATTTAGCCCTCCCTCAAATCCCACCCTATTCCCTCTCCCTTCCCTCCTTTTCGTGCTCAGCATAACGATTGACTCTGATAAATTTGTGTATATACATTGTGTGCATTAGTGGGTTTCCCTCTTTCCCCCTCCCATCTCCCTCAGTTAGGTCCCCTTCTTGCTCATCTAAAGTTTTCTCCTTTGTCTGGAGTCCCTTCTAAGTCCCACACATCTTCTAAAAAAGATGAAAAACAAACATAAGCATAGGCCTTATGGGTTTATAAAAAATTTTAATTTTATAGCTCTTCACAGAAGCTTTTAATAATACCAATTCCCAATAAATTTAAATCAAAACCTCAAGACATGAACTATGCATTAGCATTTTATAGAACTCTCCAGTTGATCTTCATGTGTGGTGAAAATTGAGGACAGTGGATGGTTTACAGATCATTATAACATATGTGATTTCACTGAAACCCATGCCAAACTATCTTACAGACTTGTCTTGTTTGTATTTTTGACTATTATTCAATGGTATGATATAATTATACATAAATGTGAAATTCATTGTGATATATTCATACACATACATACATAACTTGGTTTTATTCCCTAGTACCACTCCTTTCCTTGTTTTTCTTATATTTATTGATGGGTAATTAGTTGTAAAAAGTTATATTGATCTGGTTGACTATATGGTGACAAATAATTTGAAGAGAGGTTTGTGGGTCAGGAGAACTCAGAGAAAAATTATCAACAAAGTCAGGCACAGTCCATCCTATCATTGCAAAATCTGGTATGTGACCTCTCTTCATGCCTTCTGATTTGGTACTTTGTCCTTAGACTAAGGATTAAACTCAGGGGCATTCTACCTCTGAGCTACACTCTAGCCCTATTTTGTTTGTTTGCTTGTTTATTTAGAAACAGGGTCTCACTAAGTTCTGAGAGCCTAAGATGTTGAAGCTAGTTTCGAACCTGCCATCCTCCTTTCTCAGCCTTCCAAGTACTGGGATTACAGGTGTGCGCCATCACACCCAGCTTTGATAAGATCTTAATTATTATATGTTTAATTTTTAAAATTGAATACCCAAAATCAGTCTATTTAGAGGCTTAAAAAAAAAGAAGCATCTAGGTGGAAGATTGAGAAAAAGGAAGCTTAATAAAATAAGAAAGCATTCATCAATAAGCAGTTTTCACTGTTGAGATTATTTTGAAACCCATTTTTCCTTCAATGATATGTCATACAGATTTTCCCTTAATTTAAGAGTATTGAAGTTGGGCATGGTGGCACACGCTTATAATTCCAGTACTTGGGAGGCTGAGACAGGAGGATCGCAGGTTCACGGCTAACTAGTGAGGTCCCCTGTAACTTAGTGAGACCCTGTTTCAAAATAAAGAATAAAAAATAGGGCTGAGGGTGTAGCTTGGAGGTAGAATGCCTCTGGATTCTATCCCAGTACTGCAATAAATAAGTAAATAAATGAATAAATAAATAAATAAATAAATAAATGCATTGAATATCAATCCATTATATATATGTATATATGTATATATATGTATATATATATGTATATGTATATATATATATATATATATCCTAATTTACTTGACTATTCTACTTCTGCTTGACATGTAAGTTCTTTTTTGTAAACACTGTTATCAACAGTGGCCTTCATAGACCCACATACTAATGGAATCTGATATAGGAATAGGATTCTTAAACTGTATTCTTCATCTTTCACAACTTTCAAAATATTTTCACTCTCTTTTAAATTCCAGGGTTGCAAATGAGAAGTCTAATGCCTGTCTGATTTTCTATCTTTACAAGTAAAAATTTTTATTACATATAAAAATTTATATGATTTTAAATTACACATCTTAAAATAGGCCTCTAGGGCATGGATACATGCATGCCTATTTAAAAAAATTTGGAACTCAACATTTTAAATCTGAAAACTCAAATCTTATTATAGCTCAGAATTTTAAAAAATTCTTTGATGCTTGCTTCTTCATTTTTTTCATTCTTCTAAAACTGCTTCTAGCTTACATTTTTTTTCCATATTTGGTCTCTTCTATGTGTCTTTATGTTTTTTATTTTGGTTTCTATTTCTTTGTGTTGTTTTCTCTATGTTATTAAATACATTCTCTTTTGAATTTTAAAGAAATCAAGTTGGGCATGGTGGTGCACACATGTAATCCCAGTATTTCAGAGGCTAAGAAAGGAGGTTCAAGGTCAACTCAGGTTCAAGGACAACCACAGGTTCAAAGCCAACCTCAGTAACTTAGTGAGGACCTCAGCAAATTAGTGAGACTCTGTTTCCAAATAAAAACTAAAATAGGGTTGGAAGTGTTGCTCAGAAGCAGAATGCTCCTGCGTTTAATCTCCAGCAACACAAACACACACATATAGTTATTTTAATTTCCAGAAAACTCTTCTTTGCCCTCTAAGGTATCTAATTCCATATATATATAGTATGTATATATTCACACACATATTTTTTTTCTTTTTTTATCCTTCAAGTCCTTTCTTTAAACTACCACATATCCTTAAATGGCTTGATATCTTTCTTTGCCTTTGCATGTCAGTTGAGTTGGTTTTCTTGAGGTTATGAGTATTTCAAGGAACAATCTTCTTGGATGTTGTTGAACTAGCAGACAAGTTTGCTTGGCCAATGTGTTGAACCATAAGAGAAGGCTCTCTGTTCTCAGAAGTAAGTTAGGAGAAGCTACTCTGACCAACACTGCAACTTCCTGCTGGCGTCAATGGCAACAGCAGCCTCTTCCAGAGCTATGCACCACAGGTGGGCAGGAGAAATTCCACCTTCCATCCCAGCTGCCTGCTCTCATCCCAGGATCTGTATCCAGTCCCCTTGGTAGGAGCAATCATCTTTCCACTTCAAAGACTGTGATTTACAAACACTGACATATACCTGTATCTTTTTTAAAGACTTCAAGTCCTTCCATATCTGAGGTTTTATCCAGGTTCCAAACATTTTCTCAGTTATTTAGGAATCGTTCGCCCCAGCAGAATGTTGGGATCAGTGTGAGAGAGGCGAGACCTAGTGATGAAGTTTCTTGGAAAACATGGATTAAATGTTTGAATGTTAATCTAAGGGTAACAGGAAAGCATTGAGTTTTAAGGAGATGAGTGAACATGATTTAATCAGCTGTAGTTTAAGCACACCACAAGTGTTGTGTGCATGTATTTTTCTATCACTCTGATCCTCACTATGATGAAAAATTGCAATCACCAATAAAAAAAAAGAAGAAGAAATTTTCTAGCTTCACTCTGGCAAATGTCCTCAGAGCAGGAAGGATGGTTGTAACAGAGACTGTAAGAGTCTAGAGGAGGACAGAAATAAAGGATAAAGTTGGAATGCTTCTGGAGGGTATTTAAGTGTATAATCCCTGTAACTTGGCAATAGATTGGCTGTTGGGGATGAGAGTGAAGGAGGAATTCATCGCACTTCTTTTGGACTAGGTGGACAGTGGGATTTTATCAAGGCATAAAATATAGTAGGGAGCCTAGGGTACCTTTACTTGGAGCTGATGTAGCCTCCCATCCTTTTATGATCTTATAGCCATGTATTTTATCAGGAAAAATTCTTGGAAGAGAACTGACTAAAGCGCATGTGCATTTGAAATTTTGATATATATGTTCTCATTGCTATCCTTAAAAGTTAATATTCTATTTTGGTTTGTTTGTTTTATATATGAAAAGTGAAGTCTCAATCCATTAGATTTCTACTTTTCTTTTAGAAATAAGGACCACACACACATTTTAGTGAAATGTCTGTTAATATCTTTCTTCAGTTTTCTGTTGATTGTTTTGTTTTTCTTATTGATGTTTCAGCTTCTTAAATAGTAAGATATTAGGCCTATTCATCCTATTCATTGCAAATATTTTTACCAGTTAAATGCTTAACATGTTATATATACAAATTGTAGCTCATATTTAATCAAATTGGCCAATACTTTCTTTTGTTTTTTGAGTTTTTGTAATGCCTTCCCTATTCCATAATTATGTGACTATTTCCTCTCATTCATTTATCTAATATTTTTATAATTGCACCTTTAAGCTGAAACATTTAATTCATATGGAATTGATTTTGAGGGAAGAAAATAAGGCTCCACAGATGCCCATATATACTCCCAATATATTTCACTGAGTAGCTCCTCACTTCCCCTGCTATTAAAGTTATTCTATTTTATCATAAATTAAATTGCTGTATATAGTTATATCTGCTTTTGGGTTCTTATTCTCTTCCATTGAGCCTATGTATTCCAGTGTTGATCCGAACTGTTTTAATTATTGTGATACAAGTATTTAATATCTGCTGAAGCTAATCCCATTCATTACTCTCGTTTCAAAATAGTCTTACATGTCTATTTTCTGCATAAACTTTAGAATCAGGTTGGTTTGAAGTAATTCATGTTGGTATTTTTATTATAATCAGTTTTATTTTCAACTTTATAGAATAATTTGGGGAACTTCATTATCTTTATGATGTTGAATTTTCTTAGTGAAGAGATCTACTTATTTCCATATTTTTCTCCTTTCTGCATAACATAACATCAGTACTTCTAACTGATTTTTATTTGCAGGAAAGAAAATTATTGATTTTTTAGACAAGAGCATTAGTTGTTTCCTTTGATTTTCCACATTTACACGCATCTCATTCGCTAATAATTTTGCTTCCAATTTTTACAATTTTTTTCTTTCTCTTATCTAATTGCATAGGCCAGTAACTCCAGAACAGCATGAAACAGTGATGGGTGGCCGTGTTCAAACTTGTTTTGTTTTCCCTGGAAATGTGTCATCTACTCAATAAATAAACATTTTATCAGCCGTCAGCAGAGACACCATACAGTCTCTGTACTTCCAATTCTCCTGGGTTTTCCTTACTGTAATTCTTTGTCCAATTTCCTTCCACCCTGAAAATTCTATTCATCTGTTTAAAGATTAAAAGCAATGCCTGTCATCCGTGGCTTAGAAAGGAAAAAAAATTGCAGCAAAGGAGGGCAGAGAGAAAAGGAGTGGATTAAAATTAAACCCATCGCCACAGCCAAGGCCGAGAGAGGGTGAGGAGAAAGTTCCTTAAGGGCAAAGCTCGGTCCCAGCCGCTCTGGAGGAGGCGCAGCCCGGCGGGGAGGAGTCGCTCTCCCGCCCTGCCCGCGGTGCCACCGCGGAGGTGAAATGTGAGCCTGGGTGGCCACGGACAGGACGCCGAGCTGCCGCCCCCCGCGTGCCCGAGCTGCGAGGCGAGACAAAGAGGCACGGCGGGCACCGGGGCCATGGCCAGGTCCCTGCTCGGCCCCGCGCCCGGGCGCGCCGCTCGCTCCGGCTGACCGCCTCCATCCTCCCATCCCTCCCGCGGGCGCGCCCTTCGCTCCAGCCTCTGTCCAGGCTGTCCGTCTGTCCTGGCGCTCAACCGCGGGCCACCGGCGTGGATGGACGCGCCGAGGCTGCCCGGGCGCCCAGGGGTCTTGCTTCCCAAGTTGGTCCTGCTCTTTGTGTACGCAGGTCAGTGCCAGGGCGGCGGGAGAGGGGCAGGGGGCTTGGGACTGCGTTCGGGTCACAGTCTGGGCCAGCGCGGGCTGGGCAGCACCGACTGAGCCCCGTCTGTGTAGGAGGGCAGAGATTGCGTGGTCCCGCGAGGGGACACAGGAGCCAGCGAGCTTGAACCCCATCTCGCCCTCTAGGGCATTTTGTTTCGTTCTTTCCTTTAACTTTTCCTGTTTGCTCCCTCCACCCCCTTCTTTTTCTCTTTCTTTACAAAGCAACTTGGAAACCGCAGGTCCGCGTTTTTAGGGGATTTTATTCTAGGTAGCATAACTGAGCAGAACTCCGGAGGAACCCGGGGGGGGGGGTGAGGGCGGGAATCCGGGGTAACAGGAAAGCACTTTTAAAGAGCATCTGCAGCTAGAGGTACTGCTGAAGCTTAAAAAAAAAATCTGGTGAATTTTCTACTTTGCTATAGGATACTCGTGTCCTCACCCCCACCTTCCACTTTCTGAATATTCCAGTTTTTCCCTTTTAGAAATAAAAAGCCACAGACCTTTAATTTAGTTCTTTAGACAATTCAAAAGTATGGAGGCTGGCCATTTGGATGCTCTAAGTTAAACTTAAAAGATTTTCCAGAGGCACAAATTCACCCCGAGTCTATTCTGTTTTCTTTGATGTGGTTAAACATTTGTTTGCGATGAGGCATCTCATCTCCCTCCTTCCAATTATTCTTAGTGAGAATTGCTAATAATTAATGAAGTAACTTGGGGTTTCTTATTTGGTGATTGATAGGGAGCCCTAAATGGCCTTTCATTGGCCACTCGAGCATAAGTGAATTACACATGTTGGTCCTTGCGTCTAGCCACAAGACTGTGCCAGCTGAAAGCCAAATTCTTGGGGAAATGTTTAAATGTTTTCATGTCTCTAACTTCCTATGACCCTGGGAGGCTAAGTCTATGAATAGCATTGCGATTTGCCTTTTAATACTCACAAAAATACAACTGAAATGAAGATGGTCTTCCACCTTGTTGTCTGAGCATCAGGAGAACTGAATTCCTCATCCATCCCTGCCAGTAAGGAGTCAGCATAACTTCGAGAGAAAATTTCGCTCTATTTATGAAAATATAAATTAGTAGGTGTCTAAAATCTATCATTTTAAGGATATTTTATTGTCGGGGAAAAGCTGACTTTCTAATACAGAAATTCATGAAAGCAGGAAAAGTACCTCCTATTTAATGGGTAGAAGCCACATTTTAATCTCATGCATCATTTCCTTCACTTAAATCATGTAAGGTTTTCCACATTCGAGAGACTCGGTATCAATTGTATTAATGTTAGATTTATATAAAAATCTTTCTATTAGTTCGTTTGAAGCAATGGTGATTCTGCCTCCTCTACTTATCAAAAGAAAATAAAAATAAAACAGCAAGAGTCAAATGAAACACGTTTAATACCCTTGCCTGCCCTTACCCAAGCACTCCACTGAACCACCGTTTTTCTTGTTGTGTCTGTTTTATTCCCTGTGGATTCTACTCTGTTTGCCTGTCCTTTCCTTCCTCTAGTTCTTTCAGTGCTGGGGACACAAACCCCCAGGGCTCAGGAAACCAGCACAGCTGGCCAGCAGCAAAGTTGGTCCTACGGATGGCTCTCACTCCATTTGATTCCTTCTGAATCCCTTCCTAGTAAACTACCAAGTCATTGCAAGCCAGTGCCTAAATGACTTAGTGTCTTTCATAAGAAATGTTTATCAAGGAAGTTCTTCTGTGTTAATTCCTGGATTTCGTATTTCAGAGACCTCTTTAAGCTTGCCATATTCATTCAAGAATAAGCAGAGGTCATGCTCTGAGTTTTCTCTGGGAGATGAAGTGCACCCATAAATTACTTTAATGTGTAAAAGGTTGTGTCATAGGAGAGGTATAATCATGGGCTGCAGGTGTTCAAAGGAGGGAACCTTATTGTTGGCTTATAAGTTTCTTGAAGACCATTTCTGTTTTGTTCCGCAAAATAGCCTCAGAGATGAGTAAAACTCCTGGCCCACAGAGGAGCTCAATAAACATTTGATCAGGAAAATTGAATTGAAGAGGACATGGGGGAACAAGATCTTTAAAGAATAGGGAAACCCTGAACAAATGGAGATGGGGTAGGATGTGGTAGGATGTAGTGTGAACAAAAGTCATGAGATGGGTATATGCCATGATGGGTAATTCAGTTTGGTTGGAACTAAGAAATACAATTGGAAGAGTCCTTTGGGGTTAATGCTGGAACATCCCAGTAATAAAATAGTTCAGACATTCTGGTAAGTGGGGTGAGAGTTTCATGGTACACAAACCTAAATAGATGAACTGACCTAATCTGAATGATTTTTCCCACAAATTCCATGCATCAAATTTACATTCCAGATTTTAGATAATGGGAGAGAAACCCCCATAGAGTGAGGGAGGTGGTCTAGGGGAAGGAGAATTAACAAAGGAGGCACTTCCACTGACATTATGTACGCATGTGAGAATACCATGTATGGAGAAGGGGAGGAAGTGGAGTGGGAGCTGGGGAAAGCTCACTAAGTACTATGTCCACGCATGCCACTATTACTCTGAACTACATTATGATGTGAGACTACAGTGCACCAATAAGAAGTATTTTAAAAATCCACATTCCATTTGGTCTAGCAAATAATAGCAAGGCTTCTCTACCTGGACTGTCATGCTTTACTGTGGAGTCACTCTTGGAAAGAGACCCAATGTAGTGTTTATATTATTGTCCCACTCCCACTGTAGGCTACAAAGACAGGATTTGCTCAAGGTTTTGCCAGTGCCTTCTGTCCCCTCCCTTTCCTTCCTCTCAAGTCCTTAGCTATAGCTCGCAAAAGCCATTTGCAAGCAAGTGCTGCAAGCCAGATCCACTTTTCCTGTACAACACATTCCTTAAGGTGGGATGCAGGGCTGAATTGGGAAACTTCTTCCATGTCATGACATTAATTAAAAAGCCAGTGAAAAATGTTAGAGCTGGTTCATATTCAGGAATAGTAACTCGAATATTAAAAGTCATATTATTTATCTTCCAAGAGCAATCGGAATGTTCCACTCTTTCACAAGCAAGAAAATGACCCTGCACAGCCCACACTGGTCCTCATACCATTATTCTCAAATGAGCCAAAAAAAGCAACATATAACAAAATATATTTGGGGGCATGATTGAAAACTCAGTTTGGAAAGGTCATGATTGTGAATGTATACTATTAAACTTGCCCTTTTCCAGTAGTTCAATTCTGAGAAGTAGACAAGAGTACTGGAAAATGTCATAAAAATCATGGACATTGTGTGACATGAGCTAGATGTTTACCGCAGGTATAATCCAGTTTCTTGGCTACACAATTTTGGGCTTGGTTTCCTGTAATGTTGGCTCAAAATATTTTCATAACACCATGTCCTTAGGATAGTAGTAATTGGAGTGCATTAGTAGTAACTGAATCTTTGATATTCATGGAGGTTTTAATAGGCTGTCGCTGCCCTCTACATCATTCAAAATCACCTGTGAAGGCATTTACACATTGACTGTCTTACTCTGACAGAATAATGGGGACAGTAGCTGTCTCAAGATCTTAGTGGCTTTTAAGAACATGAAGCAACACATCCCTGGTAAGCGCTAGGTATAATTGACCAGTCTAAATATCTGAATAAATTGAACAGCACTAAAACTGAGAGCTGCAGAG
Organism: Glis glis; assembly: GCA_004027185.1. NCBI lineage: Eukaryota > Metazoa > Chordata > Mammalia > Rodentia > Gliridae > Glis > Glis glis. The sequence continues at coordinate 13,119 of PVJS01028269.1, forward strand.
AATTCATTGAGAAAACCATAAATTACGAATCCTTAAGAAATGTGACATTGTTTGTACAAAGCACTTAACTCTCAATGCATTAGTTTCTCACTTGGATTCTAATTTGATTGTATTTCTTGAAAACTTCAGAGTGGATTTAAGTAGTTACCAAAACCCTCGAACTTCACATTTATTAATCTATAATGTAGAAATAAAATTAAGAGGAAGAAAATATGAACTTTTTCATTCATTCCACAAAAGCCATGTTGATTATTGATGAAGGCAGGTGAACTTTGCTCCTTTTTAAAAATATATATTTTTATTGGTGCACTGTAACCATGCATCACATTGAAGTTTAGTTTACTACCTTTTAAACATATATCTTTGTAAAGAACCATCTCAGCAAAGAGGAGATTTAAAAACACACTAAATTTTATTTTCTAGTTAAATTAATACATGTACATGTAGATACAAATATAATGTTGTGTACTCAGTATTGTAAGTTTGATGGGAAACGAAAAGCCTTATATAATTTATATAATAGTCACTATTACCTTCAAGGATTGAGTTGGAAATGACTTATTTTTGTAGTCCTTGAAGATATAGCTCAAATTATCAGACTGTACTTAATATTTTCCTAATCATTACCTGAAACTCACAGATCCATCATAATTTATGCTACTGATTATAATTCAATGATAACATCAGCTTGTTAAACACCAATCACTTAGGTGGAATAAAAATTTTTTAAATGCTTGAGTAACTTTTATTCAACATTTTTGGTATAGGTTTTTATTGCTTAAAATAGCAGTTTTATTTTGTTGACTTCAATATATTTTCTTAATCAAAAAATACCCTTTCCCCTTTACATTGTGCTATTTTATAGCTTCTTGATTTTTCAAAATGACATGAAAGAAACCATTAATTATTCACAATTTAATTATCTGTGTGCATTTCTTTCTATAACTAACTCATGATCTTCCAAGTCTACCAGATTGACAGTAGGCTCATTTGTGTTGCCATATGTATGCAAACAGTAATTATGAAGGTAAAAAATGATGTAAAAGGAAAAGCATGTAATGCATTGTTGTGGCAAATATACCTTCGCTTTAAATTGTCACTAGTATTACCCATTTCAATAACTGTTTCCATTGAGGTTAATTGAGAATATAACATCCTACCATCAGACAACTCCATCATTTAAAAACTATTATAAGAACCCTATTGGCAAATTGAAAGATCGATTGGTTGACTCATTCATTCATTTTTCCCTTCATTATCTCATTCAGCCAGTGCTCACCATCAATTACTGTGCTTGGCGCAGGAGATTCAAGAATGGTCTTTTCCCTTTACCTGCTTAGGGTGTAACTGGGAAGAAGGGCTAGTTTAGACCCTTACAGATGTTTTCGAATTCTGAGTATGAAAATGAAGATCTAAATGTACTAAAGAGTGTTTGTTGACCTGGTAAGATATGAATATAGTAATTTTTCCTGAAGTTGGGTTTAACAACTGTTAACTGCTCTCATGGTTTTTATTTTATAGATGACTGCCTTGCTCAGTGTGGCAAAGACTGCAGATCTTATTGCTGCGATGGGACCACGCCCTACTGTTGCTCCTACTATGCCTACATTGGGAATATTCTCTCGTGAGTATTGGTTCAATTTGGCAATATTGATGTTGTCCATATGTTTTCAAGGAGTACTAAGTTGCAGGTATGGGCAAGAGAAGTTAAGATTGCTTATTAACATAAAGTCTTTACTGGAGATATTATACACTTATCACTATATTCTTTGACAAAATGTACAAGTTAATATAAATTAGCTTTATTAGGAAAGAGTTAAAATATTGTTTTATTGCTTAGTTCTGTGCACTCCAGTAGTATTTTAAGTAGACATAATATTGTTGATATTTTTCTAATGTTGTCAATGGTATGTTTTATCTGCTGTGATGAAGGTTTGTTATTTAATTATGCCCACTTTATTTTGCCATCTATGCATTAATTTGTCTAATGCTTCCACTAGAAGTCAAGAGGAAAGAGAGATTATGAATTAAAATAGTTGCAATATGAAGTATCAGTTCTTTACATAATACACATAAAGCAACTTCAGAAAGTAATTTTACAGGCCAATAAAATATAGGGATGAATAATGTAAAATAATAAACTACACACACATAATATGGAAAGAGGCACATGCTAAATGCATTAAGCATTTTCCCAAAACAAATTAAGAAATTTTTAGACCTGCTTTTGAGCAAGGGAGAATGAGAAAGGCAGACCTGCCTTCAGAATTGAATGTCTAGAAAAGTGTGCAGCTGTCTAATGCTCTATATATGCAGTTGAGAAATAAAAGATAGAGAATTAGGAACTTAACAATTTCTTGAGTCAAAATTCCCCCCATGGCTTTCAGATAGCAGCAGTAGTCTAGCCTCTGTCGTCTTCTGTTTTTGTTTTTCAAGTGACTATTAAGATTTTTGGGGAGCTATTCTGCTATGATAATCTTCCCCAAAAGTTTTGTTTAACTTGCACCCTATGAAGCCCCAAGTGAAAACAGGAAATGTTATGTGCTAAGTCACACATGCCCAGCTATTTTAGGGATGTGTCCATTGAGGCGACTTGTAACACATCCTTCATTTCTCAAGAATAGAAAACCTGGCACCACAGAAACCTAGAATCAGCACTGGGGCTGAATTGGAGATCATATCTGTCCGAATATGCCCCCCAAAAATCATGTTTTGGCATACTATTGAAGACTATCCTAGCTATGCAAGAAATATCATCCTGAAATTAAAAATGCTATATGGAATTTAAGCAATCTTTGAAATGCAAATGAAATCTAAGTTATACATTTGAATTTTTCCTCATGGAAGATTTGGTAGAAAGGAAAGTAATCCCACTTCCCATATTCAAGAACTATCAGAATGATTTTTTATGGATATTTACCAGCTCATACGTAAATATCATTAGAGTGTTTAAAGCAATTTAAAAATCCCTATTAATAAATTGGAAATTATTTCTGAATGATCTCCACATGTCAGATGGTACTGTTCCAGGTAGATGTGTGGGTCCAATCAGCAAGTGATACAGACTTGAGGAGATTGGGGTCAGAGTGATTCTGGGATCCTTTGATCCTCTGTCTCCTGTCCCATTTCTCTATTAACTACACTGTGGTGTGCACGGTGTCCCTATTTTCCACCTTGCTGCTCTATCAACTCTGACAAATAGGAAGAGAGCAAATAATTACTTATTAATCAGAATATTTAAAAATGAAATTTAAAGATGTGCTTCTTATGAATTTGCAATCAAATTCACACTTTTATGACACATGTTCTAGATCTCTAAATGATTTCACCATTTGATTAAAGTAAATCACTAATTGCATTGATATATTTATCTGGGTTATTAGGACCATGTACTTGTTATGTTTGGGAGGGGAGAAGAATTGTGTTGTAGAAGGGAAAATAAACACAGATGTCATTATATTTCAGGCAGTTAAAACTAAACTTTCTGATCAAAATAGAAGCCATTGACTGAATTCCCTGCTAAATAACTCTTAGTCAAAAAGAAAAAAAAAAGTCTTTAAAGTGTTTTCCCACTGGATAAAGAATACATTTTCAGGATTTCCAGTTATTGTTGAGCATTTGAAAAGAGTTCTTAACTCCACCCAAAGCTTTTTGTTTTTTTTTTAAGTTGTAGGGGGTGAGAAAGGTACAGTTGGTAGAAAATAATTATTCTAAGAATGCTTCCAAGTATTCTTTCATGCACATATTTTCAAATCTTGCTTTTTGGAACTCATAAAATATGCTGCCCCTCTTGCAGGCATCCGGACACATTCTTGGTAAAATCATTTTCATAATCTTAACGGAAAGTTAAATTTCTGTGGTTATCTGAAAAGTAATAAAGTAAACAGCAATAACTAAAATAAAATGTCATGTATCTTAAATAAGTAATTTTATATTTGGGTTATATTATGGTTTATTTTCAAAGTAAAAAAATGGCTCAGTGAAAAATGAGCTAAAAAAGAGTAGAGAATAGAATTTGGGACATTCTGGACTGTTCCTAAGTTGTAAAATTAGGTCCTCACGACCCAGCCCTTAGCTGTTTATTTCAACTGCCCTTGCTCTTTTGCAAACTAATCATTAAGGTTCATTTTTAGAGAAATCACAGGAAGTGCCTTTCCATTATCCTTTAGTTTTCAGATATTTCTTCTACTAGATAAGAGTTATTTTTGACAAATAAATCCAGACCTTCTTATTTCAGCTAGGAATTTTAAGATTTACTTCTGTCTCATGAAAAACATCTGAAATTAAATATAAAAATAGCATATCTACTTTTGATCTTTATGGTCACAGATATTGGCTTCTGTATAGAAGAATCACATTATCTTCCAGAATTGAAGGATAATTTTTACACAAATTGACATCTACTATTCAATCAATTAGTTATTTATAAATGTGCATGGAGTGCCTATTAACTGTGGTGGAGCTGGGCCAGGTCCTGGGATTCAAAGATGAATCAATGATGTCTCCTGATTTCTAAGACCTTGAAATCTAATAAGAAAGTGTAGGCATATAATTCTAATTCTATGAGGTAATCTGTTACTTGTTAGTTGAAGGAAAAATAGCTCTGTGTGTATGTGTATGTGTGTGTGTGTGTGTTTAGAATGAGACGTTTACAAGAAGCTTCATAAATAGCATTGGATCAGAGTTTTGAAGGAAGCGTTGGTATTTACATAGATGGACAGTGAAAAAAGGGAAGTGTATTCCAGACACACAGACTCCTGCATACGAAGACAGAGCTATAAGGAAGGAAATGATTAGTTTAGAAAAGCCCCTGTTGTTCAGTGTAGCTAGACGGGAAGATTAAACTGTGATTATAGCATAGGAATAACTGGGTCAGATAAAAAATAGACTCTTACCAACATACTTTTTCTGGTCGTGCCTACCAAAACTAAAATGAAATAATTCAGTATTTTTCTGGTAAAACTAAACTTCTGGTTTTCTATAGATAGGACACATTCTTAGACAGTCTAAGACAACAGGTAAAGATAAGATTTAGAGTGCATATTTTGAGATGTTACATTATTTGGAACATTTTATGACAGAATGCGTGCCTTGTAATTACTTCTCCATTTAGGAAATTTTTGACCATGAGGGAAACTAACTGAAGATTAGAAGCCTCAATATGCTTAAAAATGAGAATTGGGGCCAATTTGAGGAAAATAAAAACAATTTGCCACCAGATTGCTTCTTAGACATTTCATTCAGCAGCTCTTCTCCACCGAAGATGAAATATTCCGTGATGAATATGGAAAGGGATATTTACATTTTTGCTGCTGCTGAAATTGAATTGACATTCCCTAGAGAGTGGGCCCAATGTAATGATGTAGCTTATAGAGTACTCTTGAAAATTGGTAGAATTCAAGGGAATAGGGGGTGAAATTGAGTGGCTAATTATTGTTATCCAATGGAACAACATCAAAACAAGACTTTAACTGAAAATGAAGGCATTCTGCCAGGACCGTCAGAAAATAATTGTACAGTATTAAATATGGACCAAATATTGACTGTTTGGAGATAGTGATCCAGACAAGATAGAGGATTTCATTCCCTAACTCGAAAAGAGATTTTTGCCTTTGCAGTTTGCCATTATAAAATGCTGATCTGTCTAAGGACTCTTCTGAGCACCATCTGGCCAACATAAAAGTCCCCACAGGGAAAAAAAATCAAGAGGAAGAACTAATAATGGATATCCTGGTGGGATTAAGTTTCTTTTCTTCTCAATGAAATGTGAAAGATGTATTACCCGCAGTTTTGAAAAGACAGCTAATAAATATCACAACTGTGATTTTTAGAGGCATGCTATGCATGAAAGCAAAACTGAGTTTAAAGATAAAGGCTTCATATTTTGAAATGGCACTTGAGGTCCTATGATCATTAAGTAGCTGAGTGTACTCAGGCACATGAGGCCATTCAAACCCTGGCAGAAACAATGCATTGGAAAGCACTGATTAAAGACATCGTTTAAATTAATTAAAATAGTTTTAGTCTTGGACATGGGGAAAAGACTCTGAAAATTATTTACTGAGCAAATCAAAGTTTCTGGGAGTCTTAATTTTGTTTTACTAATGACACAAAGAAAAGTAACTAATAAACCAGGCATGGTGGCGCATGCCTGTAATCCTAGTTCTTGGGAGGCTGAGACAGGAAGATCGAAGGTTCCAGTCTTTCCTCAGCAATTTGGCAAGAACCTGTTTCATAACAGAAAATAAAAAGAGCTGGGGTGTAGCTCAGAGGTAGAATGCCTTGAGTTCAATCTCCAGTACCACACACACACACAAAAAAAAGGACGGACAGACGGACGGAAGGAAGGAAGGAAGGAAGGAAGGAAGGAAGGAAAGGTAGGTAGGTAACTAATATAATGTTAAAAATATGAGCTTGATTTAAAATGTAGCAATTGTTATAAGAAGGTCAGTGGTTCTCAGAAGACATAGAATTACATCTTATGAGTTAATTTACTAAGAACAAATATAAATGTGCAGATTTCCCAGATTTTCCTCAGTAAATTTATATTTTATGCTAATTATCTTTGTAATTTAAACCTAATTATCAGAAATATAATTTATTTTTAGAAAGGAATAAGTGCAGGTTCTAGAACATCTTTTCAAGAATTTGTTTCTACAAATATACACAGATGTTCCGTGGTCTACAGCAGCTGCTGAGGGATATAACCATGAATCGAGCCTGGCTCCAGCCATTGGGTTTCTTAAAAGCTACTGGGGAACACACGCTTGTAATCCCAGTACTTGGGAGGCTGAGACAGGAGGATCTCGGGTTCCTGGCCAGCCTCAGCAATTTAGTGAGGCCCTCCACAACTTACTGAGACCCTGTTTCAACATAAAAAAATAAAATAAAATAGTGCTAGGGGTGTAGCTCAGAGGTAGAATCCTCCTGGGTTCAATCCCTAGCCCCCCAAAATATATATATTTTTAAATGAAGCTACTGGGAAGTATAGACCTATACACAGACAGTTTAACCAGCTGCGGAAAGTCCGGAATGCAGTAGAATCAATCAGAAGGAGCTTTCACTCTAAAGTTAAGATGTGGTGAAGGTTTCTAGAAGACTCAGAAGGAAAAGCAATTGATCAAATCCATCACCCAGAGCTAAAACACTTAGCAAACTGGGAATATAAAGAAAAATGTTTTAACCGAAAAGATACCTTAAAAGAAAAAAACAAAACCATCTTCCCTCATTCCCTCAGTGCTATGATGTTAAACCCCTTTGTTTTAAAGATAGCAAAACAAGCCAGTGTCTATCACCACTGTTGTTCAGCATTGCACTGGAAACCCTGGCCGGTGAGAGCAACAGCAAATATGAAGAGAAATGAAAAGAACTGGAAAGGAAGAAACTAAATCGTTATTATTTACAAATGATGTAATTGCCAGTACTCCTCAGGTTATAAAAACTAATAACTGAATTCACCAAGATGGCAAGACCAGTGTGTAAAAATTAGTATATCACTACATAACAGCCACACTTATTAGAAAATGTAACATGTGTATATATATATATATATATATATATATATAAATTCTCAAATACAACATTAAAAGAACTGTGAGATACAGTTGAGTATGTCCAATAGTTTATGCATGATATTTATGGATTAATACAAATACAGAAAAACTTCAAGGTCTGAATGAAAGACCTAAAGACATTGAGAGGTATATCCAAACTGTGGATGGGGATATGGCAATAATGTCTATATTGAGGTATGTCAGTTCTTCCTGAACTATCTCTAAATTCCATGTAATTCCAATAAAAATCCACAGGACCATTTTTTTAATTAATTAATTTGAAAGACTGGGCTTAAAATCAATATGGGAGAGGAAGGGGCCAGAAAAATGAAGAAAGTTGTGAAAAAGAACAAAAGAAGACATGTCTTATAGACATTAGGGTTTATTATAAAGTTATAGAAAACAAATTGTATGATATTGGATCTCAGATAAACCAAAATAATGTAAAGCTTAGAAACTGACTCATGTATACAAGGGGACTTGACATATAACAAGTGGCATTAGAAACCAGTAAAAGCGGATATATTATTAAACAAGTGATGTTAAAACAATTAGCTAGTCATTTGAGTAAACATTAAGCTATACTAATCCATCGTTCCACATCCAAAAATCCACTCCTATTGCACTAAGTACATAAATGCAAGAATCGGATATTTATACTTGTTTAAACTGTAGCAGTAAAGTGCCTTATATTTCAAATGCTAGAAGAAAGGATTTTGAATATTTTCACCCCCAATAAATAATAAATATTTGAGGAAATAGATATTTTAATCTGACTTAAGCTTTATACAATGTATACATGTATGAAAATATCACATGTTACCCCATTAATATGTACAGTTTATATGTGTCATATCAGTTAAAAATCAAAAAGAGAGGGAGAATGGCATTTAGTATTAGAATAGGAAAATTCTCCAAAATAAAACATAAAAAGCATAAATAGTAAAAGAAGAGATATAGTAAAATCACTGGGCTTTACACTTTAAAATGGTGAGTTTTATCAAAAAATCAGTATCCACAATACCTCAATAGGAAAATGGGAAATTCAGGTGCACAAAAAGGTAAACCCAAAAGAGCAAAATTAGAAGCCAGTTAAAGCAGATATATTATTAAACAAGTGATGCTAAAACAATTAGTCATTTGAATAAACATTAAGCTAGACTAATCCATCGTTCCACATCCAAAAATCCACTCCTATTGCACTAAGTACATAAATGCAAGAATCAGATATTTATACTTGTTTAAACAGGGGCTGTAAAAGAGCAAAAACCCAAAGAGCCATAAACATGTGGAAGAGACTCCACCTGCTAGCTCAAGCAGGGGAAAACACTTTAAAACAATGAAATACCTTCTCACGTCCATCAGTCCGGCAACACTCCAGAAGTCCGATGGTAGCAAGCAATGTGGACATAATGAAAGGGTTCCCACCTTGCTACCAGGAGAAGATAAATCCTTAAAACCCCTCGGAGAGCAACTTGACCCCATCTTGTACAGCTGAAGATGGGCAAACTTTAGGACTTAGCAATGCCTCTTTAAGATAAATTCTCTAGAAAATTCCCAAACATGGACAAGGAGACATTTGTAACATTGACTGACATATTCTTTAAAATAACAAAATATTGGCAGCAACCTAAATAGCTATCAGAAGACAGTAGGTAAATAAAGTAGTTTATAATTCCACAGAATAAGGTCCAGCAATTAAAATAAATCAGTGCATATTAACATGTCATTATAGTAAATCTCAAAACCATGTAACACTGAGTGAAAACGAGTTAATTGAAGAAGAATGGGTAAACATACTGTTTATGTAAAGTTAAGCATGTAAAATAGTTCCGTGTAATATTTATGAAAGCATGTGCACATGGCAAGAGACAGGTACACATGAATTTCAGCCTGCCCAGGACTGAGGGAGTGCCAGGGGCACAGGACTTTTAGAGATATGATAAGTACAGTCCCAGGTAAACTAGAAGAAGTTAGTCAGCATCGGAAGAAGCATAAGACAGCAGCAGCCTTCAAGTGTTATCATATTTTATTACTTAAAAAATTAAACATTTGAAGCAAGTATTATAAGTTTTCAACATGTATTAAATCTGGGTGGGGGTTATATGGGTGTTTATACAGTCCCTGACTTACAAGTTTCCACTTACGATTTTTTTTTACTTTATAATGGTGTGAATGCAATATGCATTCAATAAAGATAGTACTTTAAGCCAGGCATGGTGATGCACAACTGTTATCCCATGACTGGGGAGGCTGAGGCAGGAGGATTGCAAGTTGGTGGCTAGCCTGGGCCACTTAGCAGAACTCTGTCTCAAAATAAAAAGGGCTAGGGAGGTAGCTTAGTGGTAGAATGACCCTGGGTCCAATTCCCTGTAACATACACACACACACACACACACACACACACACACACGTAATACTTCATATTTGGATCTTTTTGCAAACTGGTGGTGTGTGGTACCATGGTATGTTGTGAGAAAATCTCTCACAACACCGGGCAGCCATATAACAGCAAGCGGAAACTACTGATACCCACAGAGCACCATGTTGCCAGTGTGTTTGAATATTGTGTTTTGTGTCTCCCATCATGTCTACAAAACTCCCATCTGTGTGGATACATGAGATAGTCAACACTTTATTATAAAATAGGTTTTGAGTTAGATTACTTTCACCCAACTCTAGGCTAATGTAAGTGTTCTGAGTACATTTAAGGTAGGCTATTCTAAGCTTTCATGTTCTGCAGGTTAGATGCATAAAATGCATTTTCAACTTAGAATATTTCCACTTTACTATGGGCTTAACAGGACAGTACTTCATTGTTAGTGGTGGAGCTTCTGTGTTTGCAATTTGTATATGTTTGAAAATCTTTGTAATTAAAAAGGGAAGGAAGAAAGGGGAAAGTTAGATGGTGATTGTAATGGAATCACCCGGACACATTGTTAGCATACATATCGGGGTGGGATCTAAAATTTTGCACTTCGAACAACTGCCAGGCAGAGCTGATGCGGCTCATCTTAGTGCTATTTGTCAATGTCTCATGCTACAGGACGAAATGATAGAAGAGCTTAGGACTTGTGTACTGATGAGTTGCAAGGCTAGGAATTGGGGCTAAATGAAAAGATCAAGATTACCCACACAATTTCTGGAGTTTCTGTTTTGGGTGGGTGATGTGCTGGGAACTAATGGGGATTGTTCAGGAAGGTTCAAAGAAGGGAATGCATTTCATTATAAATATGTTGAATGAGGGGAGGCTGGTAGGCTATAAACCAAATTCTGTGAGCCTCCCTTGGTAGACTGTACCAATCTGAAGCAAAGTGGAGAACACAGAACATCACAGGCAGACTTGGAAGAAGAAAAGCCTAGGCTGCTGGTGGGAACGGTGTGCGGGAATGAATGAGATGCTCTGAAGAGAAGTAAAAGAAACAGACCAGCCTAGCGATGGAGCTCCAGGGACATTCAGGAATACATTGTGATTTCTCCTTTTTATAAAAATGCCTGACTGCTATTTCAGCCTCTGATCTGCCCTTCACTGTTCACCTGAACACACCTCCCATGGTGGTGGGGATGAATGCTTTTATTTTCTTTTTGTGTTTTATATTACATAAAATGTAGGATTCATTAAATTTCAGTTCATTCTGAATTGCATATGGCGTCATAGCAAAGCAGTTTATGCGGTGGCCCATCTTTATTTACTCTGGGCCCAACGCAGATCAACTCATATCTGGCCATGTATCCCAGCTCTTAGGAGCTACCTTAATTAGATTGGAATCGCATTTTATTATAAAAGAACGTGTGTTTGATGGGGGCAGGGGTTATTAGAGTGGAGGGAGCTATTATTTATTTAATGCTTTCTCCATCCCAGATGCTTAAGATATATTAGCTTATTGTTCAGAATAGCACTTATGGCCTAAGTAGTATTATATCTGTCTGTCCAGATGAGGCTGTTGAGGCTTGGAGTTAAGCAAGTTATCCAATTTCACACCGCAACTGTGTAATTAGCTGGCATTTAAAACTAGAAGTGCTTGACCTCTTTCTGCTACTTCCCACTGGCTCCTGAAGATCAGAAGAAGGGTTCAATATGGAGTATGGGATGAATGGAGACAATTCATTGCTACTCTTTGGAAGACCTAAACACCATATTTGGGGACAGCCTTTTCTTTCTCTCAGTATCTGGATTAAATTCCCCCTGCATGCTGCCATAACATTGTCCCTTTCTGTCACTGTTATGATTCATCAGTTTGTTGAAGTTCCTAAGTTACCTGTCTGCCCTATCAGGTTCACGCTCCAGACTGGAAAGGACAAGACGGTGTTCTGTCAACTCACCACTGAAGCCACGGGGCCTGTGGGACTGAAAGGTCCAGTCACAGATCACTTAAACGCAGGGAAATCCTCTATTTCAACATGAGACACATGAGATTAAGTGGGTTCTAAATTAATAGGCATCATCTGGATGAATATTTGTTTAGAAAAATGAAGCCATAATTTGATTATGTTATGGTTTCAGAGACTATGGCTTCATGGATTACAGATCGGGTGTCCTCACAGAGTAAAAGGTGTGAGACAGATAGTTGTCCCTTACTAACCCCACTGTTTAGTATAACTGGCAATTAGATGAAAGGGACTAGAATTGACATGTCGATTTGATGATCATGATTCAACTCCTTGTCATGCCTCCCGGGCGAGTGTGTTCTGTCAGTGAGGCACAGTGTCCTCTGCCAGCCCATGACTGTTAAGGAGACAGGTTCTGATGGAACTTTACTTGCTTCTCTAGTTTTTGGAGATAAAGTGTTTTATTGATAAAAATCAAGAAGAAGTCGGGCGTGGTGGCGCACGCTTGTAATCCCAGTACTTGGGAGGCTGAGACAGGAGGATCACTGGTTCGTGGCCAGCCTCAGCTACTTAGTGATGCCCTCCACAACTTAGTGAGACCCTGTTTCAAATTAAAGAATAAGAAATAGG
>PVJS01028270.1:0-25635 GCA_004027185.1 Glis glis
GATGTTAACATATATGCACACAGCTCTTAGTGCCCCCCCACCTCCCCCCACCCATATGATATACTTTATTTTGAAACAGGATCTCACGAAGTTGCGGAGGGCCTCGCTAACTAGCTGAGGCTGGCCGCAAACCCAGATCCTCCAGTCTCCACCTCCCAAGTACTAGGATTACAAGCATGCACCACCATGCCCAGCGAAAGGTTAAAATTTTTGATGGTTAATATTTATGATCTTGGACTTGGTATTGGATTCTTATATGTGATACTACAAGCCTGAGCAGCAAAAGAAAAAAATGGATTTCATAAAAGTTAAAAACATTTGTACATCATTATAATGACAGTGGGACAAAATATTCTAAAATCATATCTTATAATGAACTAATATCATGAATATGTAAAGAACACTTACAATTCAACAATACAAAAAATCCACTTAAATGTAGGTGAAGATTTGAATAGACATTTATCCCAAGAAGATATATGAATGGCTACTAAGCACATGAACAAATGTTCAGCATCACTAGTCATTAGGGAGTGAGAAATGCTTCACCATGCACCAGGAAGTCTCTAATTAAACACATGCACACACAGACAATAAAAATTTTGGATAAGATATTCAGAAACCCTATAGACTTTACCAAAAATGTTTTAAGGAATCAGAAGTGTTTATAAATACTGCCAATAAACTACTCAAAAAAGAAATCAAGAAAAAAATCCCATTTACAATGTCATTTAAAAGTTACTGAGAAATGGGGAGATATTAGTTAAAGGGCACAGAGTTTCCTTTGCACAACATTACAGCTTATGATATATAAATTCTAGAGATGTATTTTATATCATGGTTACTCTAGTTAGTAAGATATGTTTGAAAATTTCTTTTGGATTAATCTTAAATGTTCTTGTCTCACAGGTGACAAGTATGTGAAGTGATAGATGTCAATTATTTGATTTAATTATTTATCACTATATACATATATCAAAACATTGTTACATACCACAAAATACAATTTTTTGTCATTTATACATTAGCAAAGCTAGGGTTAAAAAAAGGAAACACAGAGTGAAAAGAAAACTTTTTAAAAATAGTAAAACTCTACTGAGCATGAAAATCTCTTAAACAGCCTAAAATGCCTATAACTGAAATCCCCAAAGCATAGTATAGAAAAGCATATTTGATAGAATCATGGCCAAAATATTTTCCCAATTTTATATAGATGTTCAATCTTCAAATCTAAGAAGCACACAAATACAAAATATAAGGAGAACAAAAGAAGCATACTACAGTCAAATTTTTAAGAGAAAATCTTAATGAGCAAAATGAATCATTAGGCTTAGAAAAACAAAATTGTATGATGGCAGATTTCTCATGATAAACAACAGAAGTGAGAAAACATTGGAATAACATTAATTTTCAGAGAGGAAAATATAACTGTCCACTTTGAATTATATACACAAGAAAAGAGTTTTCAAGAATGAAAATTAGATAACTTTTTTACATATAACTGAAAATTGTTATCACTAGTAAATCTATACCACAAAAATAAAAATTAAGAAAAATCCTTGAAGCAGAAGGAAATAGATTATTGTGTAAAACTAAAGATTTTAAAATTATATCATCATAAATGGTAGCTGTATATAATTAATATTTTCTTGTCTTTCAAATATTTTAAAAATATTATTTAATATTTAAAAGGATAAACATTTAGTGAGGCACTTATAATGTGAAATACAACATATGAAAATAATATATCACAGGTTGGCAAGGGAGAAATGGATAGATAATACTATAATATTTTATATTATAAATTTCTTATATAGGTTACTAGAAAGCAAACAAAAACTTAAAGATATATAAAGTATACCCTAAAACAATTAAAATAATAGAACAACAGTTGTAGCAGACAAGACAAAAAGAAGCAAAAATTGTAACATAAAAAAGTCAATCCAAAAGAAAAAGAATGAGAAAACAAAAATGGATAAACAACAAGATGGCATATTCTTAATCCAAATATGTAATTAATTAAATTTGTTGTTACATATTTTTACATGCACACAACATAATTTTTAGATCTATTCATTCAGTTTCATGAGCTACTCAATCCTCTTCTTACAATAGTGACCTATTCATTTGTGAAGCCAATAATTGTTAACTTAAAATTAAGTGACACACATATTTGAATGTCTTTATAAACCAGCCCATTGGTTTCCTTAGTCACAAACAGCAGGAAGAAATTTTAATTAACTTAAGCAGTAAAACTTGATAGAAGAGTTTGCCCTTTGGTAGTAGAAACAAGTAAGAGCAAAAACAAATAAAAGTTAATAAAATTAGCAATAAATGGAAAAATTATTTCAACTAGCAATAAGAACTGCGGGGAAAATATAAGTAATGGGACAGAAATGGAAGGAACCATTTGAGATAACTTATTTAACTGGAATTTTTAAGAATTTAAGCACTAAAGGTCTGATTGAGGATATAACTATTAAAGAGTACTGTAAAGAAATGAAAGAGTGTTTCCTCTTGGTAAGAGACTAATCTGTCAATGCCTACAGTTATTTACACAACAATGACTACAGGATTATAAATATTTTTCCTGACTATAAAATGAAACTGCATTTCCCTTTGTTTTCTTGTCAGATTAGTCAATAAAATAAATGTCCTTATTTCCAATATGTGAACAGAGCAGTTATAATGCTACACCAGCCATATTTATAAAATACCCATATCCCTATAGCCACTCTATCATTAAAGATTAAATTTTTTCTTGTTGTTTTCACCTTTGTCATTCTTGTAAGTGAAAGTTTTATTTTAGCATATGTAAAGCCATATGTATTTTTTACTTTAGACATTTCTTTTTCTTCCTTTGATCCAATTTCCTTTTTAAAAACAAATTTTATTTAATGATGAGTTTTTAATGTGTATACATTGAGACTAACTTCTTTTAAAAATGTATATTTATTGCCCTACCCTCCAAAATTTATTAAGGTTCTGCTAACCACTCAATACTCTCATTTTGTATAAGCATGCCTTCAGACCCTTAGTTAACATTATGTTAGTGTTCTTCTGGTGTGTGTAATATCCTTGGAATATTTTGAAGGTGCCAAGAGGTGAGTAATTCTGTTTAATTTTAAATTTGCTTCAAAGCAAGTTTGTGACCTTAAGTCAGTTATGTATTCACAACATCCCTTCTAAAATTAGTTGACTCATGGCTACAGTGAAAAATGGAATATATTTTAAAATAAGAGCAAGTGAACTCTAAGAACTCATCAAGTTATTTTTTCTTGTGGAAATGGCAAACTTGTTTTAAAGCATTGCAATATAATACTTGATATTTTGGTATTTTAATTCTCCTTTATTCTGTTTATGGATCAGCATTTCTACTGTAAAGTGAAAGCTGTACCTGGTACCATTTCTGTTGTTTTTGTTACAATGTAAATGACCATAGGCTAATAATGCCTGGGGATTCAAAATTCAGGAGAATTGGAGGTTCCACTTAAACCTTGAAGCCTAGGTTGCTCCTTCTAAATTAGCCTTTCAAAAAAAAAAAACCACTAAAATGGAGTTTCAGGTCCTTGTGCAGGTCTTAATAAGACATTTCAATTGTCATCAGTCTCATTGTGCCTTGAATATTGCTTCTCTGGATACTCTTCATAAGAAGTGATGATTCAACAGTAACCTGACATTCTTGAGTCCCTGTCTATTAACATTCTATTAGTCTTATTTTCAAAACTGTTCAACTAGGCTATTACAGCATGACAAAGATTTATAAACACCCTGTTGTCTTAAACTGGACAGACTATTCAGTAAAGAAAGCTGAGCCTTTAGGAAAAATATTTAAGTACCAGTAATAATCAGACCTAAAGAACAGTTTCATGTGTTGGCCTGACCCATGAAAGAGGTAGATGAACAGTAGTGTAACTAATAGCATCTATATGTCTTTGTATGACTCAGGTTAAGTCTAATTTGACATCCATTCTCACAGTGGTTGAAGAAAACCTGAGCAGGAGGAAAAAAAAAAACAGATATTATGAGAGGGCCAGGACTTTCTTAACCTATTTTTTTTTCGTGTGCGTGTGTGTGTGTGTGTGTGTGTGTGTGTGTGTGTGAGAGAGATCAGGGATTGAGCTACCCTGGGGCATTCTACCTCAAAGCTACACCTTCAGCCCTTTTTGTTTTTATTTATTTTGAAACAGCACCCCGCTGAGTTGTGGAGGTTCTTACTAAATTGCTGAGGCTCCTGTCAGCCTCTCAAGTACTGGTATGATAGGCATGTGCCACCATGCTTAGCTTCTTAGCTGATTTTATGATGGTCTAGAACCATCAAGGCTCATTTACGTCAGTCCTCCCTGATTCACTAACTTACCATGTAAGTTTGTCTTGGAAGTTTCCTTGTTATCTGTCTTTTTCTCAGTTTTATACCAGTTTTTCTTAGTTGAGGATTGGATATGAATCAACATACCTCTAATTCCAGTGTAAGTTTATCAGTGTTGATTCTTCCTTTTTATGCTAAGTACCTGATTCCCAACACTAGTTGTAGATTTCCCTATTGTGGTGTCTTACCGGATCATTGTATTTGGGAGACATTAATGGGGTCAGCAAGGGCCACAGGACCATATCAGTTGATGCTATGGTTGAGAAGTGGTCTGTTCAGAGCACCATCCTCTGGTAACAGCATTTGCACAGCATTCAGCTATGGATATCTGTCCATTGCTATTTCCAATCTTTCATTGAAGATTGGATACATATATTAAATTGTTAAGCTTACATATAAAATTTTCTTAGAATTTCAGTCACAAATTTAAATGTATAGACAACATTCTCAGGAATCAAAGGCTAAATTGAATCTAAATGGTTTACTCTGGGTACAGCTAGTCACATTGTTTTTCAATATTTTTGTTCCTTATTTATCCTATAAACAGAATTATTTTCTTTACTGGGCAGTCATTCAATATCACTCAGTAACATATTTGACATATTGTTAGCCCATATGCTTATGAAATACTATAGCACAACATCTGAAACTTGATATATTTTATAAACTCTAAGCTGCCTCATTTTTTATTTAATAATCATCTTATTTACAAGATATCTTTTGTGTGGTTTGAAAATCTTCTGAGCCTATTCTTAAGAAGATGTTGCCATGATTGATACAAAATCTGATGTCTTTATTTTTGGAAAATTTGTAGTTATGGCTCCATGCACACATAATTGCAAAAAGTAATTATAGTATTTTTCCTTCAGAAATAAGGAAAATCAAACCATTATATTATGTCAATATCTTAGCATTTATCATTTAAATGTATAAAATAATGAACTGCCATTAAAATCCATTAAGAATCTGTTTTTCAAATAAAGATATATGAATGGCCATAAAATAATTGTCAGATTTTAAGAATAGATAATAAGTATATTTTGAAGATTAAAGATGGTGGAATAAAGAAAGGTAGTGATGTTCGACTGCTCTATGATTCAGAACTTAGTCAGCATGAAGACTTGACAAGAGAAGAAAAGCAGTCAGAACACAACAGAAGACAGTAGAAATGTGCTTAAATTGGAGACAGCAGAGAGTAGAAGACTGAAAAGAGTTCCATGCATCTCATCTGGTGAGTGGAGAATAGAGGTGGCACTATCTTGGTGAGCCTGCACCAGGGATAGCAGCTCCTGGGACTGGCAGCTCTCAGAGACCAACTTCAGCAAAGAAGAAGTTAAATCTTGTTGAGCCAGCTATTTCAGAGAACCAACATCAAAGTAATTGCATTCTTTTTTCCACACTCTAATACCTGAGGATGCAACTCCCCATGTTGCCCAGCCAAACTGCTCATCTGGACCAAGAAACAAGAGGCCTTTCCTGCAGGGACCCCAGTGGCTACATCCCACCTCATCAAGACCTTTGTGACTCTCTAGACCAACCAGCCAAACCACCCAGGGAACTCTAGTGGCTACATCTGAAATTATGGGGACTGAGAAATTATAGATACTTCCTACAGGGGACCAAGTAGTGCTCCTCAAGACTGTGAGTGAGTTTACAAACCATCCCAGCTGTGGCCTGTGCAGCTGCAGGAACTTGCTTGGAAATAATCAAACCCATGGAGTCTGAGTTTACAAGAAGGAGGTGGAGTGGGGGCTACAGCTGGACACAGCAGAAACATGAATTAACAGATAGTCCCTTGGGAAACTCAGATGGGCAGGATCTAGGGTTAGGTCTCCAGTGGTTGCCACAGGACCACCAGCTCTGAAGTGTGAGGGGTAAAATAATTCAGCCAATCATGCTGCATGCTTGGCAGGCTATAAACTCTTGCCCAGTGGTGTTTGGGTGCCACAAGTACCAAGGCTTGTGGCCAGCAAGATCTCACATGATTGCAGCTGCCCAGAGCAACAGTGGTTTCCCTGGGGCTAAATAAATTAGTCATTAAAGACCCTGCCTCAGAACAGTACAATCTCTCCCTGCCAGAGTTTGGGCCCTAAAAGTAGGTTGACTGGATACCAGGGGCCAGCAAGGATTTAGGTGATTGCAGCTGGTGGAACAACAGCAGTATTTCTGGGGCAAATTGACTCAGTCATGCTGCAGACTGGGAACACAACATTCTCTCAGCCAGCAGAATTTGGGCCTGGTGATAAACATGCCAGGGGCTGATTGTGCTTCCAGTGATCAAAACCAGCAGATCAAAGGTGGTGTCCCTGGGCTGTTAAAGCTCAGTCAGTCTGGACTCATCCTCAGAATGTTGTAAACTCTGGCCCTGCTAAGCTTGGGTCCAGTGCCTGCAGATGCCAGAGGGCAGTACACGAGAGGGTGTCATGTGTTCACAATCTGCAGAGCAGCAGTGGTGTATTTAGGGCATTAAATCCCAGGCAGCAGATGACAGGATTTGAATGGAACATTATAGTTTCTGGTCCTGCTGAGTTAGAGGCCTTCAGCCAATCAGAGAATTTTGTTTGCCTGCACTGCCAAAGATCTATATCCTGTTAAATAGATTCTTGGAGACAAAGTCAAAAGTCTGATTATATGAGACAGATTCATTGAGGCAGATATATACCCCCAGTGTAGGCCTTATTATAAAGGGATAAAAAATAGACATAGGACTTCCAAATAAAGAAGATGCCAAGACAAAAGAGATACAAACATGAAAATTCTGAAAACATGAAAATGAAGGCAAACAAAGTAATAATAAACTCCTACAATTCAACAGCAAGAGAGATCACCAATATTGAACTATAGAAAATGCCAGGAGAATTCAAAAGTTCAATTTTAAATATGATCAAAGGCCTTAGAAATGAAATCAGAGAAAGTGTTCAGGCAGTGAAAGAACATATTAATAGATAAATTGAAGCCTTAAGTAATAACCAAAAAGAGGCTCTGAATGAAATGAAGGCGATAATAAATTAATTAAAGAGCTCACTAGAAACACCTCTGGCAGACTAGACCACATGGAAAATAGAATATCACTTTTGGAAGACAGCTCATTAAAAACTGACCACATAATCATCAAATTAGAAAGGACAAAACAACATGACCAGACTATTCAAAAAACATGAGATGATATAAAATGACATAACCTACAGATAATAGGCATTGAAGGCAAGCCAAATCTCTTCAGAGAAATAATAGAGAATTATTCAAATATAGAAAATGAGTTGTGCATCCATATAGAGGCGACATTCAGAACCCCAATTAGACAAGAACAAAGAAAAACTCAACCATTCCACATAATAATCAAAATGACTAACATAGATGTCAAGGAAAGACTCTTAAATGCATAGAGAGCAAAAGAATGGCTGTCATTTAGGAACAAAAGAATAAGAATCACTCTGGACTTCTCAACCCAAATCATGAAATCCAGGAGGGACTGTTATGATGTACTCCAGACCCTGAAAGAAAAGAACTTCCAACCAAGATTGTTATATCCACAAAAGATATCTTTACAAATTGATGGAGAAATAAAAACCATCTAAGAGAAGCAGAAACTAAAATAATTCATGACTACCAAGCCAACAGTAGAGAAAATACTTAAGTTAATGATACATGAAAAGAAAAAAGGTTTTACTACCAGAACCAGAAAAGGAGTGAATTCCACCAGATAGGCAACTAATTAAAGAAGAAATAATACTATATCAAACAGAAAATATAACTAAAATGACAGGAAACATAAACCATCTCTCAATTATACCATTGAATGCCAAAAGTCTAAACTCCTGAACTAAAAGGCATAGACTGGCAGTGTGGATTAAAGAACATAATCCAAATATATGCTGCTTGCAAGAAACTCACCTTACAGGCAAATATATTCATATACTAAAGGTAAAAGGATGGAAAAAGTTTTTCTATATAAATGACAACCAAAACAAGCAGGTAGCAATGCTCATATCAGACAAAGCAGACTTTAAGCTAAAACAAATTAGTAGAGACAAATTGGATCACTACTTACTGATAAAAGGAACAATTTCACAAAAAGATATAATGATAGTAAACATTCATGCATAAAATGTAGACATACCCACGTTTAAAAAACAAAAACCTTCAAGACAGTAGGTCTCAGATAGAACACAATACAATGATTTTGGAAGACTTCAAAACATCTCTTATACCCCCAAATCGATCTTCCAGACAAAAGAAGAATAATGACACTTCATAACTAAAGGACACTATTAACCAAATTAACCTATTATATTAACCAAATTAACCTATTAGACAGGAATATTCCAACCAACAACAGCTGAACACTCATTCTTCTCAGCTGCTCATGGAGCCTTTTCCAAAATAAACCATATTCTGGGCCACAAAGCTAGTATGAGCAAATTAAAAAATAAATAAAACCCTCCATGTTTTCATATCATGATGATATGAAAACAGAAATGAACAACAGGGATACCAAAAGAAATTACATAAATAAATGGAGATTGAATGACACACTTTTGAATGAGGACTAAGTCATAGAAGAAAAAAGGGGATAAAGAAAAAAGAAACTGCTAGAATTAAATGAAAATAGACACAACATATCAAAATCAATGGGATACTTTGAAGGCAGCTTTAAGAGGAAAATTTATAGCACTGAATGTCCACATAAGAAAAACAGAAAGTCACCAAATAAACAAGCTAATGATGGACCTCAATGTCCTTAAAAACCTGGAACAAACTAATACCAAAGCCAGTAGAAGGCAGGAAATACTTAAAATCAGATCAGAAATCAAGGAAAAGGAGAACAAAAAGCAATACTAAAGATCAATGAAACAAGAAAACTTTATTGTTTGAAAAGATCAGTGAAAAAAGTTGTTTTTAAAAAATATCAACAAGATTGATAAACCCTTAGACAACTTAACCAAAATAAAGGGAGAATAGACCCAAATTATTAAAATAATAAATGAAAATGGAGATATTACCACAGACAGTGGGGAAATCCAGAGGATCATCAGGAACTATATTGAAAAGTTATACTCAAAGAAACTAAAGAACATATAATAAATTGACAGATTTCAATAGACACATACAATCTACCTTAATTGAATCAAGAGGATATAGAGAACCTAAACCATTTGATAACAAGCAAAGTGATAGAACAAAAATCAAATGTCTTCCATCAAAGAAAAGTATAGGTATAGAAAGATTCCCAACTGAATTCTACAAAACCTTTCTAGAATAACTAAACCTAATACTTCACAAATTATTCCATGAAATAGAAAGAGCTGTAAAACTTCCAAACTCCTTCTATGGGGCTAGTGTCACATTAATACCAAAACCAAATAAACATCCCTCAAGGAAAGGAACTTACAGACCAATGTCCTTGATGAACATAGATGCAAAAATTCTAAACAAAATACAAGTGATATGTATTCAAAACCATACCAAGGCCAGGCGTGGTGGCACATGCTTGTAATCCCAGTACTTGGGAGGCAGAGACCGGAGAATCCGGGTTCACGGCCAGCCTCAGCTACTTAGTGAGGCCCTCTGCAACTCTGTGAGACTGGGTTTCAAAATAATGGATAAAAAATAGGGCTGGGGTTAGCTTGGAGGTAGAACGCCCCTGGGTTCAATCCCTGGTACCACACACACAAAAAAAATCAAAAAAACAAGAAAACAAAACCAATCCAAGGCCGGGCGTGGTGGCGCATGCTTATAATCCCAGTACTTTGGGAGGCGGAGACTGGAGAATCCGGGTTTGCAGCCAGCCTCAGCTCTCTCTCTCTCTCTCTCTGTCTCTCTCTCTCTCTCTCTCTCTCTCGTGAGGCCCTCCGCAACTTCGTGAGACCCGGTTTCAAAATAAAGTATAAAAAAATAGGGCCAGGGGTGTAGTGCGGAGGTAGAACTCCCCTGGGTTCAATCCCTGGTACCGCCAAAAAAAAAAAAAACCATATCAAGAAAATCATACATCATGACAAAGTTGATTTCATTCCAGGGATGAAAGGCTTGTTCAACAAAGGCAAATTCACCACATGTCATTCACCACATAAATAGAACTGAAGGTAAAAATCACATGATCATCTCAGTAGATTGTGAAAAAGCATTTCACAAAATCCAACACCCACTCATATTAAAAACACATGAATGTAGAAATCATTGTAGAAAATTGGAATAGCTGGAACTTACCTCAATATCATAAAGGCAATATACAATAAACCCAAAGCCAACTTTATATTGAATGAGGAAAAACTGAGAATTCAGGAACAAGAAAAAGATGCACATTATCATCACTTAGTATAGTATTCGTGACTCTAGCCATAGTGATCCGGAAAGAGAAAAAAAAAAGAAATGCAAATAGAAGAACTGAAATTACCTCTACTTGCAGACTTAGAAGACACAAAACCTCAGCCAAAAGAGTTCTAGAGCTGATTAACAAAGTCAGCAAACTAGTGAGATACAAAATCTAAGAAAATCAGTAGCTTTTCTATACACCAACCATGAATCCACTGTAAAAGAAATCCAGAAAAATTCCATTCAAATTAACCTCAAAAACAATAAAATACCTAGGAATAAATCTAACCCAGGAGGTAAAAGGCCACTACAATGAAAATCATAAAACACTAAAGAAAGAAATGGAAGATCTTAGAAGATGGAAAGATAGCTCATGCTCTTGTATAAACAGAATATATATTATCAAAGTGGCCATTCTACCAAATGTGATCTACAAGGTGAATGCAATCCCTATGAATATACCAATGTTATTCTTCTCAGGGCTAGAAAAATCAATCCTAAACTTGGTATGGAAAAGCAAATGACCCAGAATAACCAAAGCAATTCTCAGTAATAAGAACCATGCAAAAGTCATCACAATCCTGATTTCAAATTATACTACAGAGCCATAGTAATAATAACAACATGGTACTGGCACAAAAGCAGACATTTAGACTGAGGTAAAATAATAGAAAGTACAGAAACAAATCCATACACTCATCAACATTTGATTTCTGACAAATGTGCCAAACATGTTGGAGAGAGGGCAGCCTTTTCAGCAAATGGTATTGGGAAAACTGGTTATCCATTTGTAGAAAAATGGAATTAAACCACTACCTCTCACACTGCACAAGAGTCAAATAAAGATTGATCAAAGATCTAGCCGGGCGTGGTGGCGCACGCTTGTAATCCTAGTACTTTGGGAGGTGGAGACCGGAGGATCCGGGTTCACGGCCACCGTCAGCTCTCTCTCTCTCTCTCTCTCTCTCTCTCTCTCACTCTCCCTGTCTCTCTCTCCCTCTCTACTTAGTGAGGCCCTCCGCAACTTCATGAGACCCGGGTTCAAAATAAAGTCTAAAAAATAGGGCCGGGGCGTAGCATGGATGTAGAATGCCCCTACGTTCAATCCCCGGTACCGCAAAAAAAAAAAAAAGATTGATCAAAGATCTAGAAATTAGACCAGAGAATTTGAAATTAGTAGAGGAGGGCATAGGTCCAATACTCCAACAGATAGGCACAGGTAGAAACTTCCTCAATAAGACCCCCAAAGCTCAGGAAATTAAAAAAGAATTAATAAATGGGACAACACTAAACTAAAAACTGTCTTCTCCTCAAATGAAACCATCCAGAATCTAAAAAGATAGCCTACAGAATGGGAGACCTTTGCCAACTATTTCTCTGATAGATGTCTAATACCTAGAATATACAAATTACTTAAAAGACTTGACACTTAAAAATCTAAATACCCAACCAAGAAATGGGCAATTGAACTAACTAAATAGACACATCACAAAAGAAGAAATACAAATGGCCACTAAATAAATTTAAAAAAGTATTCAACATCATTTATAATCATGAGATGCAAATTAATGTTACACTGAGATTCCATCTAACCCCAATCAGAATGGCAATTATTAAGAAGTCAAAACAATAAATATCGGCAAGGATGTGGTGAAATAGAAACCCTTCTACACTGTTAGTGGGATTGCAAATTAGTGTGGCCCCTATGGAGATCAGTGTGGAGATTCCTGAGAAAACTGGAAATGGATCCACCATATGGTTCAGTGATACCACTCATGGGCATTTTTTTGAAGGCACTGAAATAATAATATTATAGATTACATGCATATCCATGTTTATGACAGCATAATTCATAATGGCCAAATTATGGAACCAATCCAGGTACCCATCAACAAATGAATGGATTACAAAATTATGGGATATACACACAATGGAGTTCTATTCAGCAATAAAGAACAAAAATAATGTCATTTACAGGAAAATAGATGAGCCTGAAGAAAATTATGTTAAGTGAGATTAGCCAGTTACAGAAATTGAATAGTCATATGTTTTATCTCACATGCAGAAAGAAAGAGAGTGATTTGGATATTAGAGGGATTTTAGATAATGGAAGAGAAAACCCAGTGGAGTGAGGGTGGTGGTCTTGGGGGGAATGTGGGGGGAGAGTGAAAATTAATGAAGGGAACACTACCATTGACCTTATGTACCTATGTGAGAATACTAATGCCAATCTCAATATCTTGTATGGGGAAGGGGGGAGTCGGGAGGGAGCCTGGGGGAAACTCACCAAGTGCTGTGTGCATGTATGTCACTATCACTATGAATTACATTATGATGTGAGACTATAATACACCAATAAGTGTTAAAATAAATATATTTTTCTTCTTCATATACTGTTCACAAATGTATAAGACAAAGGATAATGTGCTCAGTATGAATAGTTTGTGTCTGCTTCAGTTTTCTTCTGTACCTACCATTCCCAAACCTTAGATTTTGTGTTTTCATGAGCTTCCTTCTCAAACCTTCTTCACATAGTTGCCCCTTTTGTGAATTTTAGTTCAAGTAAAATATCATTAAATATCCAGTATTATCTATTGCAACATCTAAATTCTGCTTAAGCATTCTTCTTATGCTTTCATTATTTTATCTAATGCTTATTTTTTCTTTATTAGACATAGGCTAAATGCACTCACAGACTATGTCTTTCATAACATCAATAATGTTTAGAAGCCAGGCATGGTGGTGCACGCTTGTAATCCCAGTACTTGGGAGGCTGAGACCACAGGATACTGGTTCACGGCCAGCCTCAGCAACTTAGTGAGGCCCTCCGCAACTTCGTGAGACCCTGTTTCAAAATAAAGGATAAAAAATAGGGCCGGGGGTGTAGTTTGGAGGTAGAATGCCCCTGGGTTCAATCCCCAGTACCGCAAAAAAAAATAATAATAAATACAATAATGTTTAGGAGCTCTGAACATATTCTGAATAAGTCCTTTGTTAGAAAAAGTATTAAAACTCTCTTCTTTCACCTCATGGGTTACTGTTTTTACTCCTATCATATCTTTTTATGAATGTAAATTACTACTTTTTATGAATTCCAATTAAATCAATCTTTTTTAATGGTTTGTGTCCTAATACATTAGAAAGAAAGAAAAAAGCATCCTAGGGAAAAAATCCAGGATGAATGTAGATACCTCTTATTGTGCATCTCTTCCCTCAGGAATGGAACCACCCCAAACCTGCACACTATGGTTGACTTAAAATTGTTCCCGTGTTTTCAAATTTTTGTCTTATGTATTTTATTCAACTTTTATAGTTGATTTTTTGAAAGGACATCCAAATACACATTACTGAATCATTACCAGGATTGTAAATAAGGCCTTATATATATATATATTTTTTTTTTCTTTTTTTGCAGTACCAGTGATTGAACCCAGGGGTGTTCTACCTCCGTACTACACTCCAAGCCCTATTTTTTATACTTTATTTTGAAACTGGGTCTCACGAAGTTGCGAAGGACCTCACTAAGTAGAGAGAGAGAGAGAAACAGGGAGAGAGAGAGAGAGAGAGAGATGAGGCTGACCATGAACCCAGATCCTCCGGTCTCCGCCTCCCAAAGTACTGGGATTACAAGCGTGCGCCACCACGCCCAGCCTGGCCTTATTTTTGTGCTACAAAATTTTTAAGGATTTCTTTCTGCGTCAGTGTATTCAGTAAAATCTGTCCTTTCCTGAATAGCACATCATCTTTATCTCCTGAGGTCAATAAAACACATTTACTTCAGATTAGACTTTCCTCCATCATCATGGCTAAGCATAATTTCATATATATCACAGATACATGTCTTTAATATATATTGAATTAATCCATTTGACTAAAAATTTATTGGGATTTTTCTATGGTGAACACATCCAATGTACTCTTTATCCATATACCTTCTCTAAGAGATTGCCCTCAATAATCCTCATTAAGCAATATGTTCTTTCTGGGTTCTATATATTATGAAAATCTCTTTATTCTTTTCCTTTTTTAACTGAATAGAGAAATCTTTTTCAACATCGATGTGTGGGTAGCATTAAGATAAAAGGAGTATAGATCCTTGAATATCTGCATGGAACTAAGCCTTCCTGCCAGTCTGCTTTGGACTGTGAATAAGGAAGTCAATTTTACTGTTTAAGAAACAGAATTTGTGGTTGCCATAGCCTTTAACATTTCCTGAATCCTGAAAAATGTTATGAGTTGTTGAAATCCTCTGTTAAAGTAAAAGATACTTTGTGTGAAAGATTAGTACATATTGCTTATACAATGCATACATGCATAGGAGGAAAATCATTCACAGGAAAAATACATACTAACTTTTGTATAGTTGTTACCACTACAGAAAGAACAAGAAGGCAGAGTTAAGCTTTAGCAGTATCTAAATCACTTGTTTGAAAGTTATCTGCATTAAATATCACAAAATAGCATGCCTATTTTCTGTCAAGTTGGTGTAAAGGTATAAAATGTATTTTTAACATTTTCATGTATTTATATACTTCATTACTAAGGAAGAAAACAAAAGTAGGACTTGGGGAGATAAACAGACATACATAAAATGAAGAAATAAGTAACTAAATGATAATTTGTTAAATTGAAGAATGACATACATATTCAGTTTCAATAATTCCATCCAATATTGAACAAAGTTAATGTTCATGTCTAGATTTTAACATATTTATAATTTAGGGCTTCTGAACTTTCAGTAAAAACAAGAAGTATTTTTATTGTGATATATTCATTATTTAAGGACAAGTTAAGACTTTACTGCTTAAAATCATCACACAGCAGGGCAGTATATCCAAATCCCACAATATCCCTTTAACTGCTCAACAATGGTGGATTTAGAAGTTAAATGGTATTAGGGTTTGAATTGATGGTAGTTCATTTGAAATTTGGAGTTACTATAGTATTTGTGAAAGTCTTTTATTTAGGATAGATAAACCTACTTTTCCCTTGGGATATTTCTTTTTGTACACAAAATAAATTTTTTGCAACTCTATTATGTTTGGGGATAGTACCTGGATTTAGGAATCTTGGGTTGATTTTTTATAAAATTTAAACTATCAATCTCTTGTTTACTTATTGGTTACTCCAGTATATTATTCATGGAAACAGATATTGTTTAGTTCATAAGAGTGGAAAACAATGACAGAGAAATAAATTTCTTTATGATATAAATATCAGTCCCTTTAGAGTTTGTTTGATAGTATCTCTGGATAAACTGATGCAAATATTTTCATGTTTACATAACTAAAGATCAGGCTAGTGGTTACCTACATATTTACTACTTAGTCTTTCAAACTCTATTAGCAGAGACCATTTAAAATGTGCCAGGTTATTAATATTGCAGTAGTAAAGTCAAGTATATAGTTGAGTTTTACTGTAATCATTTACTAACAATCAAATAAAAATGCACCTTAATTTAAAGTACTTAAAAGATGAGTAAACCTTTATTTCAAGGTTCTCCTTATTTGTAGGTCAGACATTCAGTTCTCTGATAAAATTTATCTAATCCTCAGTTCTTCATCTCATTATCAATACTTCCTCTATATTTATTCTGAAAATTATCTTGGTGAGTATCTCAACTATGGAACTTCCACGTGGAAATGCACACTGCCTGGTAATTGCTTAAGTGTCCTAAATGCTGATTTTGCTCTGGATTTTTCTATTTGGAGAGATATAATTGAAAACATACCTTAATACTTATTAAGGTTTTAAACTTTCTATACATCAGTCAGAGAAAGCTTAACATTATTTAGCTTCTAGTGAAAATATCATTTCAGGGTTAGGGCTATTTACAGAGTCAGTTAAACAACTGTCATGAATCTTGTTCCAGAAGAAAAATTTGGAACTTGTTCCACAAGAATTTCAGATCCCCTTAGATACTTCACAATTTGCAATTGGCAGAGCATGAAAAGTTAAGCAGTCTTGAACTTCTCCTTAAATACAATGACAGCCACACTTTCAAATATGCCCATTCTTATTACCACAATACAATAAATATAAGAACTCTCTCTGATGATGTAAGTAGAGTCCAAAATTAAATTGTGTAAAACATGCAGCTGGGTTATTGCATGGTTGTGAAACACAATACTTTAAATCAGTCATTATTGTCACATAAAGTTCAAAAGTAAAAGCCCTGGAACCCAAGTGAACCAACATCAATCTGAGAACGTTTGAAATGATGAGTCAATTATTTCTAATTCCTCTATTCCTATAAAATAAAAGACCTTTCACCATTAATCTGGAGAACTCAGCTGGGGAAATCACTGATCAAAGTCAAATTTTGTATGATTACTTAGAAACTTAATTCTGGAATTGCTGGCACCAACATTAGAAACACTGAATAAGAGAAAATTTTATTTCAATGTACAGGCTCAGCTATTGGAGAGAATGTAAAATAATGCAGCCATGATGAAAAACATTATGCTCCTCAAAAAATTAAAAATAGAATTACAATGTCATTCAGCAATTACACTCTAGCATATATCTGAAAGAATTGAAAGCAGTATCTCAAAGAGACATTTGCATACCTGTGTTTGTAGCAGCATTATTCACAATAGCCAAGATGTGGAAGCAACCCAAATGTCCCTGATGGATTAAAGGATAAAAGTGTGGTATTTAAATACAATGAATAATATTCAGACATAAAAAGGGAGCAAATTGTGACACATTGCTGCAACATGGATAAACCTTCAGAAAAATATGATAAATGAAAGAAGCCAGTCACAAAAAGACAAATACTGTGTGACTCCATTTATATGAAGTTTTAAAAATAGCTTAATTGATAGAAAAAGAAAGTACACTGGTCTTTGCCAGGAACCAAGGAAGAAGGAAATGGTGGGGGGCTGTTTTTTAAAGGGTATAGAGTTTCAATTTTGCAAGATAAAATAGTTCTGGAGATCAGTTGATAACAATGCAAATAGACTTAACCGAACTGTACATTTTAAAATGGCTAAGATGATAAATCTTATATTTTCATTAGCTATGATGTTTGTGGAGTGCTGCAGCATTCTACCTCCAAGCTATATCTCCAGCCTTATTTTAATTTTTATTTGGAAACAAGTTCTCATTAAATTGCCAACAGCCTCATTAAGTTGCTGAGGCTGTCTTTAAACCTGCAATCCTCCTATCTCAGCCTCCCACATACTGGAATTACAGGTGTATGCCACCATGCCTGCTATGCAATTTTTTAAAAAACTACTAATTTCTACTAATCAGCTTTGTGTGTGTATGTGTGTGTGTGTGTACCAGGGATTCAACTAGGGAGTGCTCTATGTCTCAGCTACAACACCACACTTGGTTTATATTTCTATTTTGAAACAGGGTCTCCTTAAATTAGCACACACTGGATTCAAACCTGCAATTCTCCTGTCTCAGCCTCCCAAGTACTGGAATTACAGGCATGGGACCCATGCCCAGCTACTAATCACCTTTTTTACAGTAATAAATATAGAAGTATATTCTCACACTAAAACTGTATGATGTATTTCCTAAATAATTTAAGAATTAGCTTCAATTAAATGTGAAAATACTGAAAGACCATAAATAGATAGAACTATAGGACACAAAGGCTGTAAGGACAAGCAAAGCAGAAAGGCATTCCTGGGAAGTATTGATACAACCTTTTGAGCCCATCTCCTGTATCCAGGCTTCATTAGTTTCTCTTTCCCTAAACAGCCATTCTGAGATTGTAGTACTAAGTATAAGGCCTAACAGAGAGCATTTAGAAGAAACAAACAATCAAGATCAATGACAATTTAAATGACTATTGTTCCAAATTGGTTTAATATAAAAACTGCAATAAACATTTGTGAGCATTTTTGAATATTTAAGGTTTGGGGAAGGGATTTCTAATAAAAGGAAGAAAAAAATGAAAAATCAAAAATTCAACAGATGAAAAGACCTAGAAATTAAACTTGCTCTATTTAAACAAAAAATAAAAAGAAACAGAGTATAAAAGTAATATAGTCACAAACAATTGGTAAAGTATTTATTGTAATATGACAAAGTTTCAATATTCCTTTTTTTTTTTTTTGCGGTACCAGGGGTTGAACACAGGGACATTCTACCTCCGCGCTACGTCCCCGGCCCTATTTTTTTTTTATACTTTATTTTGAAACCGGGTCTCACGAAGTTGCGGAGGGCCTCACTAAGGAGAGAGAGAGAGACACACAGGGAGAGAGAGAGAGTGAGAGAGCTGAGGCTGGTCGCAAACCTGGATCCTCCAGTCCGCCTCCCAAAGTACTGGGATTACAAGCATGCGCCACCACGCCCGGCCACAAAGTTTCAATATTCTTAATAAATAGTGAATAAGAAGACACAAAAGCAAAGAATATAGATTATTCACAGATGAAATAAAAATTGTCAATATCCAAATTATGAACAGTTAAATTTTAATGCAAATAAAGGGTAAGCAAATGAAAATAGTAATGGCGAGGCTGCACCAGGACTGGTGACTGCTGGGACAGCTGCTCCCAGAGACCAACTCTAGCAAAGAAACTGCAGAACCTTTTTGAGCCAGTGACTAGAGACCATTATCAAAAGCAGTTGACTTTTCTCTCCATGCTGACAAAGTCCCAACTACCCAGATGGCCCGCCTAGATCCTATGGCTGTAGCTTAAACCATCTCTGCCTGCAGGGACTCAAGCAGCACTCACCCGAGGACCTTGAGTTAACAAGTCATCCCAGTGTAAGCCTGCCCTGCACAGCCACAGGGACTTTCGGGGCAAGAAACAGACTCACTGGGTCTGTGTTGTTGCACACCACACATGCAGAGGTGGGGATGGGGGCTAGTCAGACACACCAGAAAAGTGAATAGGCAGACAGCCCTTAGGGACATTTAGGTTGGAAGGTCTTAGATTCGGTGCCCTTGCAGGGTCTCCAGCAATCACCACAGGACAACCAGCCATGGTGTCTGTGGGGTGAAGTAACTCAGATTACTGAGTGGCAGGCTCTGAAAGCTATAAACTTGTGCCTGGTCCTGTTTGGGTGCTACAGGCACCAACACCAGAGGCCAATAAAGGCTCACATGATTGCAGCCACGCAGAGCAGCAGTGGTGTCCCTGCAGCTGAATAACTGAGCCACCCAAACCCCTCACTTAGATGGAACAGTCTATCCAGCCAGATCTTGGGCTCTGAAAGCAGGGAGGATAGGGACTGGCAAGGATTCACATTGTCACAGCTACAATCTGGGAATTCAACACTTTCTCCGTCAGCAGAGTTTGTGCCTCACATACATGCATGCCAGTAACTGACAGTGCTCCTCATGATCGTAACCAGCAGATCAGGGGCGGTGTCCCAGGGGCCACCAAAGCTCCGTGAGCTGGGCCACAAGCTCAGAATGTAACAATCACCAGCCCTGCTGAGCTTAAGCCCACTGGCCACAGAGGCCAGAGGTCAGCACTCTGCAGTTTTATGGACTCACAATCAGCAGAGTAGCGGTGGTGTCTATGGGGCATTAAATCCCAACCAGCAGACTGTAGGCTCTGAACAAAACATAGTCTCTGGCCCTACAGAGTTTGGGCCTGGAGAGCATGGCAGCCTACAGCCAATTAGAAATTGCTGTTTGTCTACACTAATAACTATATCTAATTAAAGAGACTGTGGAGCTGGGCGTGGTGGTGCACACTTGTAATCCCAGTACTTGGGAGGCAGAGACTGAAGGATCCAGGTTCGCGGCCAGCCTCAGCTACTTAGTAAGGCCCTCCACAACTTCGTTAGACCCGGTTTCAAAATAAAGAATAAAAAATAGGACCAGGGGTGTAGCTGAGATGTAGAACACCCCTGGGTTCAATCCCCAGTAACACACACACACACACACACACACACACAAGAGACTGGTGGGACAAACTCAAAAGTGTGACTATATGAGACAGATTGGTAGATGCAAATATATACCCCCAGCATAGACATTATTATAAAAAGGATAATGAATAGAAAGAGGACTCACACACAAAGAGGGAGAAGATGCCTAGACAACATAAATAAAAACCTGAGGACTCTGAAAATATGAGAATGAAGAACAGCGAGGAAACAATAAACTCCCACAACTCAACAAGAGAGATCACCAATACCGATCTTCAGGAAATGACACAAGGAGAATTCCAAATTTTGATCTTCAATATGATGAAAGACCTCAAAGAAAGTGTACAGGAAATGAAAGAGCATATCAATAGAAAAATTGAGGGCCTAAGAAAGAACAAAAAGGAAGTTGTGAGTGAAATGGAG
Organism: Glis glis; assembly: GCA_004027185.1. Lineage (NCBI taxonomy): Eukaryota > Metazoa > Chordata > Mammalia > Rodentia > Gliridae > Glis > Glis glis. The sequence continues at coordinate 20,948 of PVJS01028270.1, forward strand.
TCAATAAATGAGTTAAAGACTGCAATAGAAACCACCTCTGGCAGGCTAGACCACATGAAAAACAGAGTACCACTCTTGGAAGACAGTTCATTCAAAACTGAAAACATAGTCAACAATATAGAGGAGACAATACAACAACACCACTTGAACATCTAACAAATGTAGAATATGAAATGCCCTAACTTATGGATAATAGGCATTGAAGAAAGTCTAGAAGCACAAACCAAGGGTATCAGAAACCTCTTTAGAGAAATAATTTCAGAGAATTACCCAAATATAGAAAAAGACTTGGACATCTATGTACAGTAGACATTCAGAACACAATCAAGACAAGATCAAAGAAGGCCTTCCCCATGCCACTAAATAATCAAAATGACCAATATAGAGGCCAAGGAAATAATAAGAGCAGAAAGAACAAAAGAACAGGTGGCATTCAGGGGAAAAAAATAAAAATCACTCCAGACTTCTCAATCCAAGTCATGAAAGCCAGGAGAGGTTGGCATGATGTACTCCACACTCAGAAAGAAAACAACTTCCAACCAAGACAGCTATATCTAACAAAGATATCATTCAAAATTGATGGATAAATAAAAACATTCCAAGAAAAACAGAAACTAAAACAATTCATGACTACCAAGAAGGCACTAAAGAAAATAATAAAGAAATAAAGCCCAAAGGAGAAAAAAGAATCAAATACCAGAACCAGAGAAGGGAGGAACACCACCAGATGGTCAACTAAAAAAAGGAAAAATAACACTACATAAAACAGAAAATAGAACTCAAAATCAAAGGAAACAAAAATCATATCTTAATAATAACACTGAATGTGAAAGGTCTTAACTCCCCACATAAAAAAGATAGGCTGGCAATGTGGATTAAAGAACACAATCCAAATATCTGCTGCTTGCAAGAAACTCACCTTACAGCCAAAGATATCCAAATGCTAAAAGTGAAAGGGTGGAAAAAGATATACCATGCAAATGGAGACTGAAAACAAGCAGGGGTAGCAACGCCATATTTGATAAAACAGACTTTAACTAAGACACATCAGAAGAGACAAAGTGGGTGTATTGGTCAGGGTTCACTAGATCAACAGAATTCACAGAATGAAAAAAAAAAGATTTATTACATCAGCTCACATTGTAGTCCTGAGTTTCGACTGCACGTGAAGAATCAGAGGAATCAGTAGCTGGTTGGGCGGTCTAAGAGCTGGAGCCTTAGGATTGAAGCAACCACCAATTTAGTCCAGTCCAAGATGTGAAGATAAGGAAGCTTTTCAGAGAAACGATGGTGAAGTTTCAGCTCAAAGGCTGGAGGCTGACGATCTCAGACAAGAGCAGAAGATCAAGAAGCTCTTCAAAGAAACAGCAGAGTTGGAGACCTATGATCTCAGATGAGAGCAGACACATTTTCTTCAGGAAGAGTCGCAGCTCTCTCTACACGGCTTTCTCCTTCTTTTTATCTAAGTCCTGCACCTATCAGAACCCTGCTGCCCACATTTAGGGCAGGACTTCCGGTTCAATCTGCTGTTATACAACCAAAATCACAAGATCTTAGGAGGGTCAAGTTGACAAATCAGACCAACTATCACAAGTCCACCCCTTGTCAACTTGACTCCTAACCCAGTCTCTTTTAAATCACACCAATCTTCAAATAAATAGAATAACAATATCAAAATCACGCCTAACATCTGCAGTTTTCCATTGATTTCAGTAACGGGACATGGCAATACTAGGATACGCCCCAAGGGATCTCCTGCCTTCCAGGTATACTTTTCCTTACTCCCATTGTGGAGTAATAGTCCAATTTCCCTTTGGTAATCTGGATCAATAACCCCAGCAAGCACCATAACTCCATCCTTAGCCTGTTGATTTAAAGGCATGAGGAGCCCAAAGTGGCCAGGGGGAAGTCTTAATTTCCAATTCAATGGGACCATTGTTGTGCCTCCTGGTGGAAGTATTCCTGCATCTGGAACTAAGATCTGGAGGCCAGCAGAACATAAGGTTATGGGGACAGGAAGCAAACATTTTCCTAGTGGGTCACTAGGGGTAATGGTGAGTGGTACCATTCCCAGTTCTACCCCTTGATTCCTGGACCCGTGAATTCTGGCTATAGGGGAAACAGTACCATAGAGCGGACACTGATTCAAAAAATATACAGCTTTCTGAAGAACCTTGCCCCAGCCTCGCAAAGTATTGCCACCTAGCTGATGCCGTAACTGAGTCTTCAAAATGTAATTCCACCGTTCTATCAAACCAGCTGCTTCAGGATGGTGAGGAACATGGTAGGACCAGTGAATCCCATGAGCATGAGCCCTTTCCTGCACTTGTTTAGCCATGAAGTGAGATCCTTGGTAAGAAGCAATGCTGTGCGGAATACCATGGCAGTGGATAAGACATTCTGTAAGCCCATGGATGGTAGTTTGGGCAGAAGCTTTACGTGCAGGGAAATCAAATCCATACCCAGAGTAAGTGTCTATTCCAGTGAGAACAAAGCGCTGCCCCTTCCATGACTGAAGGGGTCCAATATAATCAACCTGCCACCAGGTAGCTGGCTAATCACCTTGAGGAATGCTGCCATATCGGGGGCTCAGCGTCGGTCTCTGCTGCTGACAGGTTGGACATTCAGCAGCAGCCGTAGCTAGATCAGCTTTAGTGAGTGGGAGCCCATGTTGCTGAGCCCATGGATACCCTCCATCCCTGCCACCATGGCCACTTTGTTCATGAGCCCACTGGGCAATGACAGGGGTGGCCAAGGAATGAGGCTGACTGCTATCCACAGACCAGGTCATCCTATCCACTTGATTGTTAAAGTCCTCCTCTTCTGAGGTCACCTTTTCATGGGCATTAACATGGGACATGAATATCTTCACATTTTGTGCCCATTCGGAGACATCTATCCACATACCTCTTCCCCAAATGTCTTTGTCGCCAATCTTCCAATCATGTTCTTTCCAAGTCCCAGACCATCCAGCCAAACCACTGGCCACAGCCCATGAATCCGTATATAAACGTACATCTGGCCATTTTTCCCTCCAAGCAAAGTGCACAACCAGGTGCACTGCACAAAGTTGTGCCCACTGGGAAGATTTCCCTTCACTACTGTCCTTCAGGAATGTCCTAGAGAGGATTCAGGGCTGCCGCTGTCCATATTCAGGTAGTGCCTGCATATCATGCAGCACCATGTGTAAACCAAGCCCGAGCTTTCTCATCCTCTGTCAACTGATCATATGGTACACCCCATAAGGCCATAGGTTCACACTGGGGAACAGAAGGCACTATAACAGAAGTAGGACCCATGGGCATCTGGGCCACCTCCTCATGTAATTTGCTCATACCTTCAGGACCTGCTCGGGCCCTATCACATATGTACCATTTCCACTTGACAATGGACTGCTGCTGTGCACGTTCAACTTTGTGGCTTGATGGATCAGAGAGAACCCAGCTCATAATAGGCAGCACAGGTTGCATGGTAACCTGGTGGCCCATGGTTAAGCGTTCAGTTTCCACCAAGGCCCAGTAGCAAGCCAAGAACTGCTTCTCAAAGGGAGAGTAATTATTCACAGATGACAGCAGGGCCTTGCTCCAAAATCCCAAGGGCCTCTTCTGTGACTCACCCATGGGGGCTTGCCAGAAGCTCCAGACAGCATCTCTACCAGCCACTGAGACCTCCAGTACCATAGGGTCCACTGGATCATAGGGCCCAAGTGGCAGAGCCACCTGCACGGCAGCTTGGACCTGCTGCAAAACCTGCTCCTGTTCTGGGCCTCACTCAAAACTAGCAGCTTTTCAAATCACTCAGTAGATAGGCCAGAGTAACACACCCAAATGAGGAATGTGTTGCCTCCAAAAGCCAAATAGGCCCACCAGACATTGTACCTCCTTCTTAGTTGTAGAAGGGCCAGATGTAACCGTTTATCCTTTACTTTGAATATCTCAGCATACCCCATACCATTGGACTCCTAGAAATTTCACTGAGGTAGAAGGCCTCTGGATTTTAGCTGGATTTATTTCCCATCCCCTGGCATGCAAATGTTTCACCAACAAGTCCAGAGCAGTGGCTACCTCTTGCTCGCTCGGCCCAATCAACATAATGTCATCAATATAATGAATCAGAGTAATACCATGTGGAAGAGAAAGTCTATCAATATCCCTGCGCACTAGATTATGACACAGGGCTGGGGAGTTGATATACCTGTGGGGCAGAGGAGTGAAGGTATACTGCTGGCCTTGTCAGCTGAAGGCAAATTGCTTCTGGTGATTCTTATGAACCGGTAGAGAGAAAAAAACATTGGCCATGTCAATGGCTGCATACCAGGTACCAGGAGACATGTTAATCTGCTCTAACAAGGAAACCACATCCGGCACAGTGGCCGCAATTGGAGTCACTACTTGATTAAGTTTTCAATAATCAACAGTCATTCTCTTCCAAGTCCCATATGTCTTCTGCACAGGCCAAATAGGAGAGTTAAATGGGGATGTGTTGGGAACCACCACCCCTGCATCTTTCAAGTCTTTGATGGTGGCACTAATCTCTGCAATCCCTCCAGGTATGCGATATTGTTTTTGATTCACTATTTTCCCAGGGAGTGGTAGCTCTAATGGCTTCCATTTAGCCCTTCCCACCATTATAGCCCTGACTCCACAGACCAGAGAACCAATGTGGGGGTTCCGCCAAGTACTGAGTAT
>PVJS01028271.1:0-25626 GCA_004027185.1 Glis glis
GCTCTGCGACAAACCTCCTTCTGCTGTGACTCTGTCAACCAGCCGAAGAAACTTTGGCTTTGCCTTTTGGTGTCACCAATCCCACAATTATTAACATTAACAGTAAGGCCATCAACAGGCTTGCCGCCACCAGAGGATGTCAGCTCTGTGACAAACCTCCTTCTGCTGTGACTTGTCAAACAGCAGAAGAAACTGTGGCTTCACCTTGGGCCCTGGCAAGGATCAATGAAGGAGTCACTTCCATTGACATTATGTACATATGTGAGAATACCAATGTCAGTGTCAACACCCTGTATGCAGAAGGGGTGGGGAATGGGTGGGAGCTGGGGGAAAGCTCAACAAGTGCTGTGTGCATGAGCAGCACTATCACGATGAAGTCCATTATGAGGTGAGACTACAATGCACCAAAAAAGAAAAACTAATCATAGAAGTAAAGTGTGATTTAAAAATTAAGTTGAAATTGATTCGGTAGGGAAGAGAACAAAGACTTATAGAAAACAGGGAACTGCAATAGATAGGACCAAGGGTACTTTAAAAATGGGCTATGAGTTTCTTTGGACAAGATCTTAAGTTATAAAAGAGACTTGTTATTGTGGGCAAAGTGGATTCACAGGAACAGATATTATCCTCTAGCCTGAAAAATTGAAAAGAACATACAATATACCAGAAGAAAGAAAAGTTTTTCCGGTACTAGACATGAGGTACTGAAGGACACTGATGCCTGAGAGATAGAAAACAGTGCGACCTGTAATTGTCCTAATGTATAATAGGTTGTGCTGCAGCAAGGAGGAACCCAGTGGTGCACTTTGGCCTCATGACTAGAGGGGATGGAGCCAAAAATATGTTGAGATTCAAGAGGCCAGGGTTCTCTGGGAGAAGTACCATGGAGATGGAATTGTAGGTATAGAGAAATATCGAGAATTTTATAAAGTCCCCATTGAGTATTTAACAGCAATGGCCACCATATAAATATGAGGAAATGGTCTGAGCCTGGGGAAAAAGAACATCTGAAAAGATTAGGAGTCATGACCTCTGGCACTCACTCACACAAGACTGTGGACAGTGCCAGGTCTCTCTAGGCAAAGTGGAAAACTACCTAATTCCTGGGTTGATGGGGAGAGTAATCAGTATTATATTGCTTAAGCAGTGGGGTTAAATTAGTCATAGACCAAAGCCTGTTCTTCTATCAAAATTTAAAAGTCAAATCCAAATGAATCAAATTATTTCTAAGTAATCTAATCACACCCTTTAACAAAGGTTGAGAATATATACATATATATGTATTCATATATATATATATATATGAATATAAAAATGCCCAGTGTAAGCAAGGTAAAATCCAAATTACCAACATCCACTAAGAAATTAAAAGGCATACAAAGAAATGAAATAGAAAAAAAACAATGAATTGATAATTACCCAGAAGTGATATACATTAGTGGCAAGGACATTAACTCATTCATTCTATTTTATATGTTCTAGAAGTTAGAAGGAAAATTGAATATATTTCAATTTTCAATGAAAGATATAATATGTCTACATCCAAATTCTGAATCTGAAAAATGTCTTGGATGAAAAATATACTGGATGGAATAGCTGCACAAACTTGGCAGAAGTAAATATGAGTGAACTTGAAGACATTAGTAGGGTCTATCCAACATAAAACATTCATATTTTAAAAAAAGGAAGCCGGGTGTGGTGGCGCACGCTTGTAATCCCAGTACTTTGGGAAATGGAAACCAGAGGATCCGGGTTCGTGGCCAGCCTCAGCTCTCTCTCTCTCTCTCTCTCTCTCCCCCTGTCTGTCTCTCTCTCTCTCCCTGTCTCTCTCTCTCTCTACCTAGTGAGGCCCTCTGCAACTTCGTGAGACCCGGTTTCAAAATAAAGGATAAAAATAGGGCCGGGGGTGTAGCGCAGAGGTAGAACGCCCCTGCTTCAATCCCTGGTACCGCCAAAAAAACAAAAACAAAAACAAAAAAAGGAAAAGTGAACAGAACTTTCTATGATCTGTGGAACTATGTCAAGCAGCTCACTTAAGAGGGTAGAGGAAAACAGAAAATATATTTGAAGAAATAATGACTGAAAAGTTTCCAAATTTAACAAAAACTATAAAATCACAAATTCAGGAAGTTCCATGAAGCCAAATCATAAGAAACAAAAAGTAAACTATATAAAGTTACATCACAATCTAATTGTTTTAATCTAGCCACAACAGAAAATCTTAAAAGAAGCCAGAGAAAAAGACACAATCCTTACAAAAGAACAAAGAAGAGAATGAGAAAATATTTCTCATCCAAAACAGTATGAGTTAGAAGATAGCGGAAAAACGTTTTTAACCCATTTTGAAAGGTAAAACCAAACTAATAAACCATCAAACATATTAAAATCCTATCACCCTAAGTTAGATTTTGTACCATGGAGAAGGGAAATAGACTTATTCAGATGTACAGAGCTGAAAAAATTTATCACCCACAAACTTACACAATAAGAAATATGAAAGGAATTCTTTCAAGCAGAAGAAAAATTATAGTAGACATAATTATGGATTTGTACAAAGAAATGAAGTGCACTGAAAATTGTAACATCATTCCTAAATAATTTTATTCTTATTGCTAAAATCTATTTAAGAAGTAATTAACTGTTTAAAGCAGATATAATTAAAATGTACCACGTGCTCTATCATATATATTAAACTGTGTAACAAAAAGGGCACAAAAGCGAGGAGAATATCCAAAATACACCGATACAGAGATCTTATCCCATACATGAAGTGGTAAAATTACTTGAAGACTACAAAAAAGAATATATATATATATATATATATATATATATATATATTAAAGCAAGTACTAACATTACTCAACAGAGTTACAAATTAATAAGCCAACTAATGCAATAAAATGGTGATAAAAATAAGCCAAAAAGACAGAAAAAGCACAAAGTGAAAAAAACAATATAAAAATAAAAAACATAACTATATTATACATCATTCTAAAATAAAAAGCTATTTTAAATATAAAGACACCAATAGGCTCGTTTTTAATAATTTAAATACTTCACATAACTTAAATATTCATTAAGAGATTAATGTAAAAGCAAAATATGCATCCACACAATGCAATATTACTCAGCAGTAAATCAAAAACTTTTAATGCATAGGAAAACATTACTAATCTCAAAATGATTACTTAGCAAAACAACTTCGACAAAATTTACTGTATACTGCATGATGCTGTTTATATAAAGTCCTAGTAAAGGACAACTGACACACAGTGAGCCAAAGCGGATCAGTGGCTGCAGATGGCAAATTAGAGGAGGGAGGACTTGGAGAGGGAAACTTTTGGAAGTGATGACAGTGTTTATTATATTGATTGTTGCAATGTTTAAACAGGTGCATGTATACATTGAACACTATCAAATGGTCTACTTAGAGTATGTATAATTTGCCTCCCGAGGGGACAGGGTCCTGCCAGGGGCATCGGCCAAGGGATCCCAGGAGTTGTGGGCAGGCTGGAGGGAGCGTGGGAGGCAGTCACGCCTCGCTACTTGAGGGCCCCTAACACCTCCCTGTTCCTCAGGAACATCGTGGACACCACTGGACAATCTAGCGCTGTCCAAGTTGTTAGCTAGAATCCAAGCATAAACCGAGCAGGAGAGACAAAGGGCCCCTCAAGTTAAAGCGTGCAGGAGAGAAGAGGGAGGGTAGACACAGACATGAAGACCTGGCAGAGGCGAAGTCTTTAGCCAGCAAAAGACAAAGCCAACATTGAGACTTCGCCTTTCCGACATTTACTCAAGAGTTCCAGAGTAAAAGCCAAGTCTGATTTCACTAGTTCTGCATCTGTTATAAAGCCCACTTTGCAAATCTTAAAGAGCAAAGACTAAGTGATATGAGCATCAGGTCAAATGAAATTAAAAGAATGTTATTCTTGTTCTCCAAGATCATAGGCCATCAAGAAGCCCCAGCCAAAGGAGAAATTGAAGTAGTTCTTCATGGGGAAGAAACAGGAAGAGATGGTCCCAGTACTTGGGAGGCTAAGATAGAACGATTGCAGGTTCGAAGCCAGCCTCAACAACTTTGTGAGGCTCTCTGAAACTTAGGGAGACCTTGTTTCAAACAAAAAATAAAATAGGGCTGGGGTGTAGCCCAGACGTAATATGGCCCTGGGTTCCATCCCCAGTGCCACACACACACAAAAGTCTCAACACAGGCAATTTTCTTATAATCAGTCTAAATCTCATTCTAAATCACTACAAAAGCAGTCTACCTCAGCAAGGATGTCAAGAACTCCAAGAAGGAATTCTGGTTCTAGAGGACAGACAGTCAAGGTTCACATTCTTACAAAAAAGGTCCAAGTCAATAGGAAAATCACAATCAAGTTCCTCAAAAGCAGACTAGCTCAGGAACAAAATCAAGATCACATGGAAGATGTTCTGACTCCATGGCAAGATCCCCTTGTAAATCTCCCAAAGGATATACCAATTCTGAAACAGAGACACAAACAGCAAAACATTCTCATTTTTGGTCACATTCAAGACCTCTGAGTTATCGTCATCTAAACAGCCGATGAACAGCAACAGATTTAATAAATTTTATTATGTTAATAAAAATTCTTCAATGTTTACAGAAAATGTGAGTTGACAGTAGTTACTATTGGCATGGAGAAGAAATAAAATATTTAGCTTTGGATTAATAAAGATTTTAGCTCAATATAATAGCCCCCTTCCAACAAAATATGTATAATTTATTGTATGTCATTTATTTCTTGATACAGTTGTTTTAAAAATGGTCTAAGGCAGAAGGGGTGATGTATACAGATATACCTAAACATATAGACTGCAGAACAAGTGTGGAAGAAACTAGAAAGCTGTGGAGTATGAACTATTCTTGGAGGCATTGTAATTTAACCTGAGAAGGCATTCCATTGTTTCAATTTTTGTTTGCATGTCGTGAAAAGATTGTTTTCCATAAGAAATGCTGTAGTTAAAAAAGGCAACTTTGAAAATGATTCCCTTGGTGACAGGGAGGCACATTTATTAGTTTGCACGAATGTGAGATTGATCATTGACTCATTCCTCCATTCCTCTCTTCTAGATCCATAATACTTCATTAAAATAGCCAGCATATACCAGGTGTGGTGGCACACGCATATCATCATAGAACTTGGGATGCTGAGATAGGAGGACCACAGGTTCAAGGCCAGCCTCAGCAATGTAGCAAGGCCCTCTACAACTTAATGAAATTCTGTTTCAAAATAAAAATAAAATAGGGCTGAAAGTGTATCTCAGAGACAGAATGCCCCTAGATTCAATCCCCAGTGCCACACACACACACAAAAAAAAAAGCCAGCATAAACAAATCCCATTCCATGTTCTCCATGACTCTCTGACACTCTTTATTATCTTTTCCATATCATTAATATTTAAATTTATGTATTTGATTATTATTCCTAACATCCATGAGGGTTCAGTTTTCCCTGACATTTTGTTTCTCACTTATCTTGGTGTACAGCAAAGGGTACATCTAAACTCTTATAACAAAATCATATTTGAATAAATCAAAGTTAAATAGCTCATCATCCTAGAAAAAGGAGGATTACATTATTATAAATTTAATCTGACATATAAATTACTACATATTATCCTTTAAGGAACAATGTACATATCTTACAAAGGAGCAAGAAGACTATATAAAATTGACTTATTCCTTATCAGATTTGTCAAATGCTAACCCTACTTTTGAGTAATTTTCATTTCATAGGCTAAAGAGAAGATAGAGGGAGAGACACTAATATTTTGGACTGTAACAATAGCCACATCTCATTATTTTGACAAATTTAACCCTCAAAACAGCCTTTTAAGCTATTCCTTATTAGTTTGCATTCAGAGACAACTAACTTGAAATGTTAAGCAGTTATATATAATTTCCAAAGATCACAAAGCCAGAAAAAACAAGACTAGGTTAGGATGTGATATCATGTTTACACAACTTTTTCTTTATTCTAGATCAATGTTTGCAAAACTTGGTTTCCTGGGTCATTACTAACTAGATAATTACAATGAGTTTCATGCAATAAGGGTTGTGATTTCAAATTAGTTTGGAAAAAAACTGAATATTAAATTGGATGTTTGCATATTAAAGGCTCAGCTCAATCCTGAAGAAAGAGAAATGTGCTTATAACTGTTAAACTCATCATTATGTAAACTTATTTAGTAAAAGAGTCCTTTATAAAACATTATACAATATAGCATGGATTATAGGCTTCTACAGCACACAGTTTGAGAAACATTGATGTTACATTTTAGCATGTATAATTTGTACATCAACTACATCTGTAAAGAGCTGGCTATTTTATATTTCAATTGACAAAATAATTGATATTAATTGTTTTGGTATTAATTATTTGCAAAGTTCAAAATACTAATTTTAAGAATTGTTCAAACTTTTGACAAACATCCTCCACTCATCACTTTTTTTTTTTTTTTGGTGCAGGAGATTGAACTGAGGGGCATTCTACCTATAAGCTACACTTCCAGCCCTATTTTATTTTTTATTTGGAAACAGGGTCTCACAAAGTTGCCGAGGCTGGCCTTGAACCTGCGATCCTCCAGTCTCAGTCTCCCAAGTGCTGGGATTATAGGTGTGTACCACCACACCCAGTCACGCATCACTTCTTAATCTATGAGAAAAAAAGACATCACAGATCACAGGTGAAGCAACATTTCAAGTAAAAAGAAATGGGAAAAAAGCCAACTGTCATTAAAAAGTTAAATAAGATAAAAATGAAAGTGTGTTAAGAACTTGAAATATTTTGATGATATAGAGATTATGTGAATTCAGATCTTAGTGAAAAGTGAGGAAGGAGAGATAATTAATGAAGATGATACTTTTACCAAGTCTAAAAGGAAAGAACTGGGGTTGCTAAGAAGAAGATCTCCCTTTTAAGATGGAACATTCGAGGATGGATATTAACAGAGAAAGTGGTGAGGAAAGAGGTGAAGATTAAAGAGGTTGATGGCAATAAATAAAGCAAGCTCTTTTAAGGGTCAAGAATGAGTTGAATATAAATGAAGGTAGACCCATATATGGTGAATATATATTCAATCCATTATCTTTGGAGAGCTATTTAGCAATATAGATCAATATTGTTAATATTAATTAATATTAATATCGATCAAATCTTTGACTTATAACTCTACCTTTGATAATTTTATCCTAAGGAGATAATCCAAAAGAGTTTTTGCACAGGTAACTTTGTCATATTTATTTATAACAGTATCTAAGTGTCTTTTTGATAAGTATTCAATTCTTTCTTATACTTTTGATGCAGTTTATTAATATTAAATCATACAAAACGCTGGTCATTTTAAAAATATTAAATAATTATACTCTAAATTCAGATCTAACAATATTATATTTAAAACTTATTTTTGAATTTATATCAAAACTAGTTTTTTAAGGGGCTAGCTAATGCATTAGATTTAAATTTGATTTTTTCAAGCCAGGCGTGGTGGCACAGGCTTATAATCCCAGTGCTTGGAAGGCTGAGACTGGAGGATCTGGGTTCGCCGCCAGCCTCAGCTACTTTGTGAGGCCCTCTGCAACTTAATGAGACCCTGTTTCAAAATAAAGAATAAAAAATAGGGCTGGGAGTATAGCCTGGAGGTAGAATGCTACTGGGTTCAATCCCCACTACCACCAAAAATAAATAAATAAATAAATAAATAAATAAATAAATAAATAAATTTGATTTTTTAGCATTTTCATTTTTGTCTAATAATCATTCTAATATTATTTCCTATGTCTTTCCAGGTTTGCCCTAACACTGCAAGATAATTTAATTAATTCATCCTCATTTTAGGGACTCAATAGTCTTAATAGACTTATAAAAAGGCTACCACATCAGAGTAGTCAAGATTACAGGATGTGGTTTATTTACCATCTTACTCTCTGCAGCACAGTAGGCAATTCAGTTCCATTTATTCATCACGTGCTCAGGCCAAGGTCCACGGCCATTAGGTCAATAGTTTTACTTCTTACATAGGATTTGCTGTCTTTTATATAAATCTCATTTTCATATTTTAAAATCTGATCTCTCACTCTTTTAAGATTTACATGGCTGAGAAGGGGATGAAGCTCAGGGGTAGAGTGCTTATCTAGCATTCAGGAGACTCAGGAGGCCTTGTGTTCAATACCTAGTACTGAATTTTTTTAAAAAAAGAGATTTACATGGCCAGGAGCACCTAATCTATAGTTCTGTCATTATGATATGTGGTCCTAGTTTGTTGGTGTAATTGGAAACTTATGTATGTCTTATCAGTATCTCACCATAATTAGCCAGGTCATCTGGAGGTTTTGTGTACATGGAGATGAAGGATACAATCTGTTCTGCTAGTACTTGTCTTTAAGCTGCATCTCCCATTCATCATTGTGGAAAACACAGCTGCTCCCCCTCCCCCCGCATGGTTATTGAGAGTGAAAATCAGTGCTTCTTCCTACTATCCCTCCCTGCCCAGCAAAAATTATCGCCATGGTTTTTCTTCCCTGGAAAACATTTACAAATAATCTGTTAAGCTAATTTTTATATTAATATTATCATGGCTCATAGCCAGTTGATGTTTTATGTATTTTATATAATAACTTTCATCTGAGGTAATGCTTAATTCCAATGATACCATGGAAGAAAATTTTAGGTAGAAGAAAATTTTATTGGGCAGAAAAGGATTTTTACCTGGAATCACACCATAATGGCAATTATCTACTGTATGTAAATAATCAAATGATGGTTATTTATGGGAAAACTACAAAGCAGAAAAATATTGTATTCCAATTTTAGACTCATTTCTCTATTTTGTTCAGTATGAATAAAGTGTCATCTCAGAAAGTGAATAATTATGTTTGATTCTTCTCTTTTGTCCTAATGGATAACTATTGTGATCAGTTTTACAAGACCACGGCATTGTATTGCTAACAAACGGCCTGCTTATACAAATTCTTCAAAACTCTTTTTCTAATGATAATTATAGTTTCCATGTACTAAGTACCTATTATGTGTCAGATACTATAGATAGACTATCTAATTAATTTTTCAGAAAATCTAATGAGAAATTATTATCTGCACACTGTAGTAATGAAAGAAATTGAAGATAAGAGAGGTTAAGTAATTTGATAAAGGTCATTCAGCTAATAAATGCCAAACCCAGTATTTGAAGGCAGGCACGTTTGAGTCTAAAGTTGGTGTGCTCTCCCATTATATTTTTCTTTCTCTGTCTAATGAAATTAATTCAAAGAGAGATAGGAAGGAGATACCAGAAATATATATATATAAATATATATATATATATATATATATATATATATATATACAGTCTTTAAAATTGAACTAAAATATATAATTATACATTCATGAATATAAAATGTTGGATTCTTAAATACTGACCAATACATTGAACCAAATATTAAATTATTTAAGCTGAGTGCAGGTGTTTACTTGCCTATACATTGTTTTGCTTGGGCAAAACCAGGTATCTCACAATGCCACAAGGATATTAATGTTTCATTAGTCCAAAGGAAAATGATTTTGAGACAACATTACAGAATTTTGGTACACTTTATGATCACAAGTTTGTCTGATATTCAGGAACCTTTTTCAGTTTTCTCACTTTCTTCTTTGGTTTAACAAGATTCTGTAAAAAACATAAGCTTGCGAAGTGTTGATTATATCAAGTTGGGTGAAATGAGTAACACTTTGGATGACAGTTCAGTATTAAAATTCAAAATAACTACATAAATTTGGTGAAGTAGCCATAAACAAACATGGAAAAAATGGTGTTTGCTGATGAAGAAATTAAAATAAATAAAATAAACTGAAAATGGAATAGGATTAATCACTTGTGCTTTACCACAGAAAAACACTCTCAAGCAGCCACTAAGGTAGTGAGGCTGCTTTGCATGTGTGCACGGATCTTTTGCATATGAACAGGGCATTTGGAGTAGAGGTTAAAGGCAATATCCCTGCTAGATACTTTGGCAACATCGACTTCTTCCCAGCCCCTAGTGGTGATCATTCTGGCACCAACAAAGGACCTGACACCATGAAAAGTTCCATGGAATCAAGGTTTAGTAGAATATCAGAACCTCTCTCCATATTCTCCAATGGAATTTGAAATTATATTGCCCAAATTCTAAGCATCCTGGCTGAAATAAAAGGAGAGAAGCAGAATTCTATCTTTTGTCATTACATAAATTATTCTAATAATATTAATGATGCTAATAGGAGCTAACATTTATTGAGTGCTTACTATGTCCCGGTGTCATTTATACACTATTTCATTTATGTCCCATAACAATACTTTATGTTGTCAGCACCATTTTACAAACGTAGACACAGAGGTTTAGAGAGCTTAATTTATTAATGTCACAATCTGGTAGGTATTAGAATGACCATTCAACACAGGTGTTTTGGGGCTAGAAAGCCTACATTTTAATACTCTCTTCCTGCCACCACCTTCTCTGGCAGGGTGAGATTTTTTCTTTTCACAGGGGGAGGGATTTGGGTTATCTGTTTTCCTTCAATTGAGATATTTTGGAGTTTGGGACTTTTTAACATTTCCAAATGACTACTCCTTAGTGCCTTATATAGACTCCCGTTCTTTGGGTACATTCTGCCCGACAGCAGTGAGATCCTCTGATTGAAATGTCTGTGCAAATGTGGGTGAGAGCTTTGCCTTACCAAGTCAGATTGAGCCTTTTTTTTCACTTCCTGAAGTAATGAGGAGAGAAATTGTCTCTTCAACTTGGAGTTCCACTCTTAGTAGTTTTCCTTCATTGCGATGCTAACTCACCTTGTTCATAAAAACACTATTTCACCAGTCCCTTGTGAACAATATATATTATCTATCTTTTCGGAGTAATTTAGATTAATGGAGATAAATTAAAGAAACCAAGGATTATAAGAAAAAGAAGTCCTTCTTGAAATTTTAGGAAATGGTAGCACTGTATGATATATATAAGGACAAAAAAAAGAAAATGTCAGAGAACAAATAAATGAATACCTTAAGACACATAGGTAATGAGGACTAGCTGATTCAATGTGCACTGAGAATAGACAAGACATCACGGGCTAAATTTAATTAGTTTAATAAATACTTAGCATGTGCCAGGCATTTAGCCAGATGCTAGCAATACAAAGAAAAAGTTCCTGCCCTCAGAAATTCTAGGAGCATTCATTATGAATGAGGATGAATTAGAACAAGAATAAGAAATACTATGATAATGGCTGACAGAGGATAACAATGGAGACTGTGGGAGAGATACCTATGGAACTGAGGAAGTGCAGAGGAAAATTACGTTAGGAAATGATGTTTAAAACTCTTGATTGTGACACGCAAAAGGCAGCATAAGAAAGCAATATAATAATTTTCAATAATAATTTTTAAAAGGTTTTTCAAGTTCTACCTTTAAGCCGGGCATGGTGACGCATACCAGTAATCCCAGTACTTAAGAGGCTGAGACAGAAGATCACAGGTTCTAGGCCAGTGTGCCGAAACTTAACAAGAGCCTGTTTCAAAAGAGAGACTATAGCCAGGCGTGGTGGCGCACGCTTGTAATCCCAGTACTTGGGAGGCAGAGACCGGAGGACCCGGGTTTTTGGCCAGCCTCAGCTACTGAGTGAGGCCCTCCGCAACTTCGTGAGACTGGGTTTCAAAACAAAGTATAAAAAATAGGGCCGGGGGTGTAGCTCGGAGGTAGAATGCCCCTGGGTTCAATTCCTGGTACCGCAAAAAAAAAAAAAAATAGAGATTATAATGCACCAATGAAAGTATATATATAAAAAAAAGAACGAGAAAAGGAGGGCCTGGGGTACTCAGTGGTAGAATGCTACTGGATTCAATCTCCAATTCCACAAAAGAAAGAAAGAAAGTTCTACCATTTGCCTTGCATTATTTTTCTTCATGACTCTGTTAGCACAAATGACTCTAGAGTTCTGTCTGGATAAAACTAAAAAAATCTCATACTACCACTAAGGCTGCTTATTCTCTCATTAGCAAAAGAGGTTCTGAACAAGTGGACAGAGTTTTCCCCCTTCTCTTCCGTTCTATCCCCGACAGTCATGGCCTTTCCCTTGATTTCATCATTACAGAAAACTCCCTCCTGTGGATAAGCTTATGGCTTCTAAATTTATCTAAGTAAGTCAGGCATTTTTCTTTCAGAGTTTCAAGCCAGAATCTCCAATTGACCTGAAGTCCAATTGACCTGAAGTCTGTCTCCCACAGAGAATGTTCAAAACTGAATTAACATTTTCTCTTTTTTTTTTTTTGCAGTACTGGGGATCAAACCCAAAGGCATTCCACCTCTGAGGTACACCCCCAGCCCTATATTTTATTCTTTATTTTTGAAACAGGGTCTCACTAAGTTGCACAGGGCCTCACTAAGTAGCTAAGGCTGGCCGTGAACCTGCGATCCTCCTGTCTCAGCCTCCCAAGTACTGGGATTACAAGCATGGGTCACCACGCAGGACTGAATTAACATTTTCTATGTCCCCAAATTTCTTTGATTTTTCCTTCTTATCACTCCCAACATCCAAAGATAGCTAATTTTGTTTTTTTTACGCAGCTCTTAATTCTGTCTACCTTGTTCCTCTTCCACTGCCAATACCTTTTTCTAAGTCACCAGATCTCTCTATAGCAGTTTGCTAATATATCTGACTTTACCAATACCAAAAGAAAACTTACTTGAAAAATCACACCTGTCCAAACAAATTTTCCCGCTTATATAATTTTAATGATTTTTCATTGCTTTTAGGTTAAATAAATATACACATATCATGAACTATACATTTTACAGAATCTGATGCATTGTTACATCATTGGATTTATCTAGTGTCACTATTCCTCTTCCTTTTTTTTTTCTTGCTTTGGTCTTGTAGATCTTCCAATTTCTTCCACATATCATTGTTGCTATTTTCATTTCTGGGTCCTTTAAACATCCTTTCACTCTGAAACTTTTTCCTGTCCACTGTGTTCCTTTTATCTGTTAATTCTTATTCAACCCTCATGTCTCAGTTTATATGTACTCCCCTAAGAAACTCTTGGACACACATAGCTCTTATTATAATTGTATTCTTGTTTGTTCAGTTAAAAATATTTATCATGTGCCATCTCTCTTCCAGGTGCTGTTTATTTTGGAGAGTTCACAGAAACTAGAAGAATGTCTTACCACACAAGTGCCAAATACGTATTTGTAGGATAGACATATGGGTCATCAAGACGTTAGTTGGGCAGGAAGTGACGTAAGAGCATTTCAGGCAGAAATCAGAGTCTGAGAACATCACAGACACGTGTAAATAAGGATGGACAACTCACCATGTGGCTCAATATGAGAGCAGTTTGATATTCCTGGTAGAAAGAGAAGTATATACTGCAACTTACACATGTTTATCAAGATGTAGGCTGATGCAGAGAAAGAGGTGAGAAAAAGAGAGTTGGGGCAATATCTAGAAAGATACCTGGAAATAATGGGTTGTGCATTCATTTATTTTCTACAGAAATATAAGAGAGATTTAATTTGATGGGAAATATCAAGTGGAGAAAAGTAAACTAATTAAAAGAAAAGGGGTTTTATTTATGAAGAAAATGATACCTCTGGCTGAAAGAGGTAAATAATGAAGGCCAGATCCAAAGGCTAGAAGTGATACAAGGAAAATCTTTCTCTGTGAAATTGGTGGGAAATTAAGATTTTGTTGTTTCCATTGGTTGCTTAGAAATAAGGAACATTGTTGTCTGATGAAAGTAAGGAGCATAAACATAAACAGGATGGTGAAAGGTGGTAATAGCCAAGGCAGGAAACAGAAGAGAGACCTAACAGGAAATTCAAAGAAAGCAATAGTGGTGCAGGACCCAACATTCGATTCAGACTGGCATTCAAAAATTAAATTTTAAAGTGGTACGGAGGACTCAGAATGTAGACAATTATGAATAGTTCTTTAATTTTTCTCCTATTGCCACTTTTGTTATTGGCAGGAAGTTCTTTTTACAATACTCTGTAAACTATACTGGTCATCTTTGCAAATGGAAGTTATACAGATGCTTTCACAGAGGTATTATTAGTTTAATTAAAACTAACAAATGCATGACCAAAAGGGAAAATAAATATGAAAAATAGAATGAGAAGCTTGCCTGTTTTAATTCCTGAGAAACACTAGAAAGTACTGTATGGTAAAGCATGTGTGGTCAGAATTCTATTATTCCATTTAACATGAGTCATAGTTTCTTCTCAGCACATCTTAATTCCTAAACTAAATGTTTTCTGAAAGCTGGATATGTGCTATAAAGAAAATGAAGTTTGTCTTATTCATGGCTGGGAGTATTGTAGGTACTGTATGATTGACACAAAAAGAAATATTATGTTGAACAATTTTATGGCAGACATGCCCAAGGCAATCTAGATGAGAGAATTAATAACGCAGGCGAAAGGAATTCCTTGTTAAAACTTTGTTAAGTGGGGGCATAATTCATTAAGGATTATATCATTATAAAAATTCATCATGCCTACAGGGACTTCCATGGCCTTGCTTAGTAAATTTTACATGACTTTATGCTCTGAAATCATGTAAAGTTAAACTTATTTGTGTCCTAAAGTATTAGATATTTTATAGAGAACCAAAATAACTAGCACAAAGTCTATAACCATTTCTGAATTCCTCAGGCATTTTAATATATCAGAAAAATAACATCATATTCAAAATTCTTCACAGAGCCCTTTTACGGTAATAAAACATATATTTGTATTAGGAATTTGGGAAAATAAATGCAAACTCTTGATTTTAATTGTAGTTTTGCATATATCTTACCATGTAAATGTTTTCCCATCCATAACATCTTACTAAATATAGCAAATATGAATTTCACAATCATATGAACTCAAGTGTGAAATAATTGTAGCTTCTTTTATTTCTTTGTAACAGACTTTCACTTTCAAATCTAGCTTCTATTCTGCCTTATGACAGAAGAGTTGACAGAGTTATTTCAGGCTTGTACTTACCATACTGGGTAAACTGAGTCAATTTAAGATTCTTTCTTTCTCAGTAGGTGAGTACACATAGGCTACTGAGAGATTCCTTAGCCCTCCAAACTATCTGGCATTTGGTGGGAACGTGTGAGTGGACAATCACTCTTTGTCCAATCTCTTTGGACAATCAATAAGATATAGGTCCTTCTGTCCCAGATCTTGTTTTGTGGCAAAGACATTTTTAAGCTTACAATATCTCTCAGATCATACCCAAGCCATTTTAAACTGAATGTGAAAGACAACAGATTGCCTCTCACTTCCAATCAAAGGGACTTTCCGTGAGATGTCCCCTGATACGTGCAATGAAGTACTCTAGTAAGCCCTCACTACTATAGTCTGCCTTGTTATTATAATACAGAGTTGTTGCTAGTAGTTGATGCTCTCTTTTAATTGGAACATGCTATAATTACATAATATACTCAGTATTCTACCGCCTACAATTCCAGACTGAAAAGCCAGAAACCTTCTACTTTCTGATCACAAAACAAAAATTTGACCATTACAATGGCAACAGATGTCTTGTGGCATCGTGGTGATGATTCTGCCTATATGTCTAGTTTACATATTCTCATGGTTTTGCTCCCTTCTATCATACCAAAGCTTCATCTCTCTGAGCTCAGAAAAAAAATTGATCAAGTCTGAGATGAGAGACTGTGCCCCTCCAACAGTTACTCTTGATTGCTGTGGATTTAACCCAGGGGCATTCTACCTCTGAGCTGCACCTCTAGCACTTTCTTTTCTTCTTTTTTTTAAACAGGGCATCCTAAGTTGCTGAGGGTCTGTCTAAGTTTCTGAGACTGACCTGAACCTATGATTCTCCTATCTCAGCTTCACAAGCACTGAGATTACAGGCATGCACCACTGCAGCCAGCTTGATTGTATAACATTTACATTTGGTTTCCTCTGGGTTTTAGCTTTATTTTGTTTCAAAATACTTATAACAATTAAAAAAAATTTCAGTTTTCAAAAACTTCTTTAATCTTCTTTACCTTGCTTTATCTGTAAAGAATATTTTAACATTATCTTTTGAGTCATTAAATGTCCTCAATTAAATGAAAGATTAGGGCAAAAAATGGCCTTGATAATGATGCTACAAAGAGGTCACTGTGGTAGAAACAAAATAGGAGCTAATGTGTTCCATATATACCAACTGCATATAAAATTTCATGCGTGTATTTACTCAGGTAGCATTATAATATAAAACATGCCTTGAGTTCTCTCCTTAAATACACAAATGAGATGATGTTATTTTTGAAATGTTAGCTGAACAGGTACAGCTTTTGAACTGTATCAGGTCTTCTCGGCCTCAGCCGTCTTTGTTTAATGTTGGTGAGAGCCCTGATGAACTCTATACAAAAGCGAACTGACAGGGCTTTACATTCTGTGCCTCTCATTTGTTGGCTTGTCTCTTACTAATGAGAGACCTCAGTGTCTAGTCTTAGGAATGGCTCTAGCACAGTACTGGAGCTAGGTTCCTCATGAGAACAAAGACTTATTTGCTGGTGGACCGTGCAGTTGTAATATGCCCTAACAGGCAGTGGCATAATAATTATTATGCTTTATTTCTGAGGTAAATTATGTGGCAGGTAAGGCACTGTGACAGGTAACTGTGGCAATTAGAGGTCATGAACACAATGGTAGCTACGAGGACTGTTGATCATGATCAGTTCTTATAACTGCGTGAGGAGGTCATGAAAAAAATATGATGGTGAGGGAAGCCAACTGCTAAGAGACAGCGTGTCCTGTGAAACCTGGGAGTTTCGAGGGAAACACTCACATCATGTGGGGACAGGCCAGACCCTGCTCAAAACTGAACCCAGGATGTATAAAGCCAAAGGAGCCTCCAATCAATCAATCAATCAATCAGTCAATGCAGAGCTTTGAAAAGACTCCAATGTCTAAGCCAGGGGTCAAGTGGAATACAAAGTTAATATCTGAGATCTGTGATAGAAAGATTGGATTGTCTGAGCCTGAGAATCCTGAGCTTCTCAAGCCATCCGAGTTTCCAGGCAAGCACATGAAATCTGCTTCACTTTGCATGGGTAGAGTAATAGAGGACTCTCTCTTCTCCCCAAAGCATAACATCACAAGATGAGCATTGTTCTCTTCAGATTTCTACCTACTAGGGTTTCCAGGTTGGTAACCAAAGCATCATCTTTGTAGAACCAGACTCTGAGAGGAAATAGCCCATATATTGAAGGGATGTCAAGACCTGGCTAGTATGTATTGTCAGCCATGGAACATATTTGGGAATGAAACATCACTAACAGAGATATGCTCATTAAATTTCTTCTAAATCAATGTGCTAATCTTGAACTCATCATGTTATGCAGTAACAAGACTGTTGGGATAACAACATTCTGATGGTTCCAATTCACAGAAGAAATGTCTGAAAACAGACATATGTTGAGGTTGACAAAGAACAAAATGTCAACAAATTGAGCATTAGGAATTGAATTGAATTCTATTAGTAATTCATGAAAGGGGAAGTATCCAGGGTAAAAAAAAATAGAAGGAACCTCACTGGATGTGGCAAACTGTTTTATGTAAGGTAGATTGAGTAGGGGCGAGAAAATGGCATAGTGTATAAAGGACATTGGTGTCTTAAATCACCATTTCTTTCCTTGTGTGGATGAAAGCAGAAGGGACTTCTTATCATGCCAGCTTACACTGACTAGGCCCCTTTGGACTATTAGCTATGAATGTCCTGCTGTTTTGGCACACTGGCCCGTCCCTATGTTCTGTTTCATTATGGGGCATTTAGCGTCAGTGACTACATTCTGATTTGGTCTGATCTGTTAGGTTCTAGTGTAGAGGCGCAGTACAAAATAATGGCCTCCCATAACTGTTTTTTATTTAAAAAGGTGTATGGGTTCGAATTACTTCTAGTGTGATTGTAGTCTTAGTGAGAGAAGCAGTGAACTGAAATGTAAACAGGCAAATTTCAATATTATATTGAAGGTAAGAAAGTCATGCTGCAGGAAAATGCTAGTAATCAATGCACCAACGGATCATGTCCATTTTTATGAAAGGTTGCTTCTGGGACTGCCCTTAATTTAGGTGATGGAAAGTATATACCCACAATTTTAATTGGCCTTAAAGTCATACTCTTAATGAATATTTGTAATCCCAAACATAAAGTAAATTAAGCACAATTGTGGCACAGTGGGGTAAATATTCATTTTCCAGGAAATATAGTTAAAAGTCCAAAAAAGAGCCAAATTTATCTTTCCAAGATTTTTCTTGATGTACATCTACTTTTAATGCACAAATACAACTGTAAATTGTGCCTTACCATTTTACATATGAAATTCTAAAATACAGAAATACAGAAGTCATAACTTCCTATTTATTTGTGCTCATAATGGGTTTCTGAAAGGTTAAACTACTTAAATAAAAATTTCCCAATTTAATGTGTTATGACAGGTGTTCATTTAAATAAGTAATTTCCTATAGTTTTAGTCTTTATGAATAATACAAGCATCAAGTATACTTTGTTCCAAATGGGACATGGAGCCATTTGTATTTATAAGGCAAATCCAGCAATATATGCTGGTAAAATTTGAAATGTAAATTTTTATTTTATTCATGTGAGAAACTTCCACAATTTTTGCGAAGCTTTAGGATTACCTAAGTAGAAAGCAGGTATTGTTATCTATCCTGTTTTCCATGAGAGAAGCATAGAACTTAATACAGATTTGCTCTTGTTTTTATCATCCCTGTTTTGATGACCTTCCAATACATTTTCTTTCTTTTTTTTCCTGTGGCTGACTGGATTCCTATGAGTCAGGCTCCAGTAATCAGTTTCATACTGTCAATCAGTTACCAATTTGATGTCTTTTCATAAGTGTTAAATGCTTAAGGAAGTCACTTAAAGGTAAACAACAACTCTATTCTGAAACGCCATTGAAAGTGTGTCCTTCCCATTCACTTATTTAAAATGGTCTCTCTGAAAGAATTGTTTTCCACTGGGACTACAAAATGATTCAATTAGAAAGATGACCTTAATTTCTACAATATTCCCTTTCCCTTCAAGGCAACATCCAGAAAGTTTCCTTTTTAGAAATGGATGAAGCACCTGTACAGTGTGGATAACATCAGGTTGTCTCACATGGCTACTAGCAACCATGGGGACAAAGACATAAAAGCACACTTGCCCCTATCCACACATTTCTCACTCCTTGCATTTTTCTTTTAGAAAGACACTAAATAAATAAATAAGTAAATAGAGTAATCACTCAAGTCATTTATGACAAGGACTCTAGGAACACAGGAAAAAGACATACACATTCAATTGATGTTTTTTTCTGTTTATGTCAGTTTTTGTGCCAGTGTTTTGATAGTCCTTTCACTCTGTTGACTAAGTTGTCTCTACAGAGTAAAAAAGAAGAAAATTTATTTCCCCAAATGGCAGGCTCTTTCTCTATTTAAAAATGTTTAAAACTTGCAAATACAAAAATACAGTATATAAATTGCTAATATGTAAATCACTTGACCTCTGAAATTGTCCCACCAAAGTAACCAGTGGAAATGTGCTATGTGTCCTCAGGGTAAAAATATCCATGCCAAATACCAGTTGCTAAAATATTGTGTGTGTAGTGGGCAGCAATTATGTCTACTGTACCTACTATAAGTATCTGTCATCAGAGTTTCCTGTACTACTGCTGTGTGAATGAATAAATATTTAGTTTTTTCTGGCTAATAATCTAAGCATTATGAATTATATTTTCCTTACAAGTACTCTGGTCTCAGTGGGCTATGGGATCAGGGTGTGTTATGGCATTGCAATGTTTGTGAACACAGGTGTGGCATAGAAAGCTGGGGCTTGTTTGTTACAGTGATTCTGCCCAGGAATAATTTCACAGTTCCTGACCATAGGGCTGTGTATGAAGCATTTGAGCCTAATCTTGCTCCAGGGAGAGGCTTATAGGACCAACTTACCCCTTTAAGTGTCCCCCCAGTTTATGCTAAACAATACACCAATTGACGATTTGGGGTGCACCAGGGATTGGATCTCCCTCAAATACTGACACAGAAACAACAGACCAGAAGGAACTTGTAACAAATCTTGAGGGATGATGCTATCTCTTGTTCTAGTAAAAGTGACTACAGCTTCAGATAAAATAAGTAGCCTGTTTGAATTTCTAAGAAGACAGGCATTAAAAAAGCCAGGTTACAAAGATTGGATAATACCTAATCCTTTAATGCCTATATACATGTAGCATACCAACAAGCATCAAGAGTGTCCAAGGAGCTATAGATCACTAACTATCAAAGACGGTGACAGAAAGCAACCAGGTAGTAACCAGTATGGATGGACTCTTAGATGGAGAATTTAAAACAGCAGTTTTAAGGAAAGTCAATGAGTTTCTAGAAAACACAAATAAATAATTCAATACTCTAACAGAAATTTAACAGAGAGATAGATGCAATTTTAAAAAGCTAAACTGAAATCACTGAGCTGGAAAATGCATTAAGTAAAATTTAAAATGTGATGGAAGTCCTCAATATCAGAATAGATCAAACAGAAGAGAGAATTAGTGAGCTTGAAATGGGCCATTTGAAAATAATGACACAGGAGAAAAAAGAAAAAAGAGTGAAGAAAAATGAAGTAGGCTTATGAGAGCTTTGGGATAGTATTAAAAGAGCAATATTCAGGTCATTGGAGTTCAAAAGGGACTTGGGAATATCAAAGTGGTAGAAAGCTTACTCAAAGAAGTAACAACACTAGCACACAGCTGGTAGGAATGTAAATTAGTACATCAATTATGAAAAAGAAAACAACTACCATAGGATCTAACAACCCCACTCAAAGGAAATGAAATCAGCATTGAAGAGACACCTACATTCTCATGCTTTCTGCAGCACTATTCACAATAGCCAAGAAACATAAACAACCTATGTGTCCATCAGCTGATGAATGGATAAAGAAAATATGGTACATATACACAATGAAATATTATTCAGTCAAAAAAAAAGAATGAAATCCTGTCATTTGCAGGAACATAAGGGAACTGGAGATCATTCTGCTAAGCAAAATAAAGCAGGCACAGAAAGACAAGTAAGTACTGAATGATTTCACTCATATTTGGAATCTAAAAAGTGTTGATCCCATAGAAGTTTAGAATAGAATGGTGATTACCCAAGCTGGGAAGAGTTGTGGGAATGTAGCCATGGAGAGAAGCTAATCAATGGGTATTAAGTTACCATTACGTATAGTACTAAAAGTGACTGTTAGATACAATTAATTATGTTACCAACAATATCAGTAATTAAAAACAAATACAGATGTTATGAGTTGATACATTCTCCAGCTCGGAAGATATAAAAGTATTACTTCCTAGGTCTACACAATCTAAATTTCTCAAGAAAGTGTTTATTTTCCATTGAACAAAATATTTTATCATGCTTACCATTAAAAGTCATACACATTATGCCAAGCACTAAAAAAGTTTGAGATTGCAATTAATGATTTACATTTTTAGTTCCTCTTATTAAAAGTAAAGTTTCAACTAAGCTAATAGAATATGGATTCGTCAAGGTTCTACAGAGTAACAGAATTCACGGGGTCTGTACCTTATGCGAGGGTATGCATCAAATTGGCTTACATTCAGAAGCAATGTAGCTCCAAGTGGCCGCCTGCATCTGGAGAGCCAGAGGAACCAACAGCTGCTCCAGCAGTCCAAGAAGCGGGGGCCTCAGGAGTGAACAACGGTGCAGTCCCTGTCCAAAAGGAGAGGCCTGAAAACTCCCCGGCGGATCCTTGGTGTGTGTCCAGCTGGAAGAGGAAAGGAGTAGACGTCCAATATCCCCAGGTAAGAGCAGACTCACCTCCGTCCAGGAAGAACTTTACCTCCACCCAGGAAGCCTTCACACTGCTTCCTCCTTCTTCCTCCCTTGGATCCCTCTGGGCCCCCAGCCTATGGGGAAGTGCTGATCACATTCAGGGCGGGACTTCCCTCTCCACCTGCTGTTCCAAATGCCAATCATCTAATCAGCACATCCTGAAGTAACATAATCCTAGTGACTCTCAGTCCAGTCAACTTGACAATCCAGATGAAACATCACAGTATATTTCTCAGTTGAGTAGGCTTTCTCTTATATATATTATTTTTCTGAAATTATATGTAAAGTGCTTTGAAAGACAATATTTCCTTTCCTTAAAATGACACAAGGGGGAATACTGTGAGCTAAACATTCAGTAACAAATATGTATTGAATACTTTCGAAGTATAGAACAAGAAGCATAGGTATAAATTTCTTATCTCAAGGAATTTACATTTTTAAATAACTAATAAGAAAATGACTGTACTAATAAATGTAGATAATGTACTAATAAGATAAAAAGTAATGAGAGTAAGGATCGATTGATCAGCTACCCTAAGAGGAACAACTATAAATATTTTGAGAGGAGAATCCACTTGGTCTGTTCAGCACAGAAATGCCAGAGTGACCAGATTATGGTAAAGAGGAGGAAGGGGAGATGGTAGAGGAAGATGTTTGCAAACAGGTCGAGGAAATGCAAGTAGGACTTACAGAAAATCACAAAGGCTGAGGATTTTATTTTAAATGTAAAGAACATATGCCAAGGAGAGTTTTAAATCAGACTGTAACATGATAGGATTTAATGTGCAGAAAGATCAGATGGATTAGTTATGGGCAAGAATGTACAAAGGGAGCTGGGCGTGGTGGCACATACCTGTAATCCCAATACTGGGGAAGTTGAGATAGGAAATAAAAATAAATAAATAAATAAATAAATAATAAGAACTGGGGGTATAGCTCAGAGGTAATGACCCTGGTATCAATCCCCACTACCACAAAGAAAAAAGAAAAAGGAAAGCAATTAGCAGACTATGACAGAAATTTAAAAGGAAGATGGTGGTATCTCAAACCTGGCAGTGGTAAGAAGAAAATGTAAGATATATTTTGGATGTAAATTTTATAGATCATAGTGAGGAATGACATACGGGGTGTGAGGGGACGGTTAGAAAAGAAATGGTCTGATGGGCAAATGTCCATGCCATTTATTGAAATTGTCAAAGATCAGGGGATAGAAGATAGGATATTGTGAAGGGAAAATAAGAATATTTAGTTCTTTACACACATTGATAAGTCTCAAGTGCCTAGCTAATCATCCAACTAGAAATGTAAATGTTTTGCAGGATAATAGGTATTATTGCCATTACTGCTCCTAAACCAATGGAATTTTTCTTAGAAAATATTATCCATGAAGCCTTGACCTCAAAGTCCCATAAGATTCTGTAAATATTTTACTTAGTTCTAAGCATGGAGAACAAAGAGCCTTAAGACATTTCCTATTTGTCATCTGCTTGTGAGTGGAAATTGTACTCACCTCTAAGTGTATTGAATGACCATCCGAGCATCCCCAAAGACGTGGAACACAATACGAGTTGTAAAATCAGCTAATAAGGTTGTGAACCAGGCTCTATTCAAACTAAGGCTCTAACAAATCGAATAACTCTCCTCAGTCCCAGCGAAATGTTGGCAAATTATCAAAGGAGCATGAAGCATATTTAGTATATTTACTCTTGTTATGAAATCCTTGGTGAATTTTCAAAGCCAATGTCTTTAAAAAATTGTAAAGTTGAAAAAAAGGTTGGCAAAAGTATTATAGATGCTTACATTTCAAATAAAAAATCAGAAGTCTCAATTCCACATTTGTAAAATGTAAATAATGACAGAAGTATTTTAGAAATAAAATAACAAATATCTCTTAGTCTTCTCCCAACTATCTCATACGCACTCACACACACACACAAGAAAAAAATTAAATGAATGATAGAAATTTATCTTCAAAATGTAGAGCTGACATATCTCCATCATCTCTGGAAATTGAGCATGTAATTAAAATTATTTCAATATATTTAATTTTTGCAATATCTTATATTGATAAAAACAATTTTAGCCAGCTGCCTGTAATCCCAATACTTGGGAGTCTGAGGCAGGAGGATCACAGGTTTGAGGCCAACCTTAGCAATTTAGCAAGATCCTCAGCAATTTAGCAAGACATATATATATATGGCTGTGGCTCAAGAGGTAGAATGCCTGAGAGTTCAATATTCAACATCCCCCCCAAAAAACAGCTGCTATGTTATGTTTTCATAACTAATAGAATTAAGCTAAAGGGTACTTTGAACTCTAAACCAGTAAGTAATTACAAATTAGAGCACGCTAGGGTAAGAATGTGTTGTTGATGCCTCTTTGTCGGTTTTTAAGAAGTGCTTATTCTAAATGTAATATAGTCACATTATTTACAGCTATTCCAGATGAGACCCAGCCTTCTATAGGGTATGATATCTTATGAGATTTGCTGTTCTTCAGCACAGGTGGATTAAAAATGCTAAGTGAGTCCATTATCAACAGTCAGAGAATAATACTTAGACAAATTTCAGGTTTTTCGGTTTATTTTATACTCTTGTGTATTGTTTTATATTCTCTAGATATTTAATAAAGATGGTAAGTTACCTGTGCGAGTTACTGAGATGAGCATTTATTATGATTTGATAAGACCATCTTTCTTACAATACGGCTGCAGTTGTGCGTTTACCATCTTTGTGCCACTGTGGCTCCCTGTATCCCTCATTTCATCACCCCCTTGGTGCTGCAGTTTATTTTTCCAAGTTAAATGATAGCCCAACAAAGAAACAAAGAAGTGCCATAATCTTCTAACCCTAATGCTGACAGCTCCATATATGCCGAAGTAAATAAAGATATGAAATCAGCTTTATGAAACAAGCATGCAGCTCAGAGCGATGTTCCATAAATTTGTTGCTTGACTATGTCATGTAACTGCCATGTTTCTTGATGGACAAGGACGTATAACAGGAAAATGAAACAAAGATAGTGGCTTACTCTAATTCAAAGATAATAACTACTATAAGATAAAATTGTGCAGCACATGCGAGATTATTGGTTTCCTAGGGATTTATTAATTTGATGTATTTTAATCCTTGCCTGCCATAAAGGAGAATATTGTCACTCCGATGATGGGGTCT
The DNA here is from genome assembly GCA_004027185.1 of Glis glis. Lineage (NCBI taxonomy): Eukaryota > Metazoa > Chordata > Mammalia > Rodentia > Gliridae > Glis > Glis glis. The sequence continues at coordinate 25,090 of PVJS01028271.1, forward strand.
CACTCTTTTTGCACAGAATTCTGATCACCTTTTTCATTCATATCTAAAATTCATCTGGCAGTTGGAGAAAGGCCTCTGTCACACAGCAGTCAGTCACCTACAATGAATGTGAGAGCCACGTCCAGACTTCAAATGTCACCACATTGCCATCTTACTGTGAATGACTGAAATTTCCTTCCCGTTGTTAGTGGTGCTGAAAATTGCCACTGGTTTCCACAGTTTATAATGTATTGTCTAAACCGAAAACATTTCCCAGATTGAATTGACCTTTTAGAAAACAGCACTTTCATCCTTAAAATGCACGACTGTTGCAATATTTTATTTAAAAAGGTTATTTAGTTATAAAACTTGGAGAAAGGGCACAGAATTATAACTGAGTATATCTCTCCATATAATGCCTTTCTGTCAAATAATACAAAACAATGACCATTGATTACTTAGCCACCCAAATGCTCTAATGAAGAACACACTAGAAAATGTGCACATATCAGTAAAAAAGAGTAATATAAGGAGTGAATGGCTTTTTAATTCTGTACT
>PVJS01028272.1:0-25626 GCA_004027185.1 Glis glis
TATAGCACATGATGTACATACACAAACCTATAAGACTCAATCACTATCTGGAGCATGAAAGGGAGGGAATAGGGTGGGATTGGAGGGAGGGCTAAATGTGCAATGTGTGCATGTATGATGTTCATACCCTGACATATATCAAAATGTATAATTATAATTTACAATGCACCAATAAATGAACATAAAAAGTTAAAAAAAATTCAATATATAAAAATTTATATGGACTACAAGTACAAAGCTAGAAAACTGAATTTTAAAATTGCATTTAAAATAACATTAAAACCTACATACTTAGGAATAAATTGAATAAAAGATGTGTAAGGCCACTCACAATATTGCAAATTACAAAATATTACTGGAGAAAACTAAAGAAGACTTAAGTGAATAAAAAAGACATAGTCTTGGATTTAAAATTTTAATATTATTATCAATACTATCAATATTATTATATTGAATATTATTATTATTAGAATGTCAGTTCTCTCCAAACCAATCTAGAGAGTCAATGAAGTCACAATCAAATGTTCTTATTGGCAAGAAAAAGGGTTTTTTTTTTTCGAGGAACTAACAAGCTGACTCTAAAATTTAAAAGATGATAAAGCTTAAAAGAAATAAAAGTCTTAAAAAAGATGATAAAGGGTTCTACTTGTCTACTATTTGTAGATATTTTTCCCTAAGATATGGTAGTTAAGACAGTATGGCAATAATAAAAGAATAGACAAATATATCAATGCAAAAGAACAGAAACCCCCCAAATAGACCACACAGACACACATACACACACATACACACATGGTCAATTAATGTTTGACAAAGATGCCAAAGCAGTTCAATGGTAAAAGGAAAGTCTTTTTAAAAATTGCTGGTAGAACACCTGAACAGCCATATGATAAAATAAATATATACAGATAGTAATTTGAGATGGAACATACACCTAACCATGAAAGTTAAGACTAAAAATTTGCTAGGAGAAAATTTAGAATATTTTTATGACCATCATGCCCAGAAAATAAGTTTTAAAGAGAACACTAAAAAGCACTAATCATAAAATAAAAATGATAAATTTAACTTTATTAAAAATAGAGACATCTGCCTATCAAAAAATACTTAACAAAATAGTTCTCTCAATATTCTTTCCTTTCCCTATAGTAGTGTGTGTGTGTGTGTGTGTGTGTGTGTGTGTGTGTGCATGTGTGTGTGTAATGGCAAAAGGCTTTTATCCAGCATATATAAAGAATTCTTACAAACTGATAATAAAATGAATTGTTCATTTAAAAACAATGGAAAAAGACTTAATTAGACACCAGAAAAATTCAGTGAACACATAAAAACCTTTTCAACTTCAGTAGTCATCAAGGAGATACAAATTAAACCTTAATGAGATATCCCTTCTCACCCACCACAATGGCTAAAAGTAAAAAGACTGGCAATACTAAATGTTGGCAAGAATATGGTATAACTGGAATCCTAATATATTGGTGATGAAAATGTAAAATGGTACACATGCTCCTACCCATCAAACCCATTCCTAGAGTTTTATCAAACAGAAATGAAAACAGATGTATACAAAAAGACTTGTACACGAATGTTTATAGCTGCTTTACTCATAATAACCAAAAACTGTCAAAACTTAAATGTCATCGAATAGGAGAATGGATAAACAAATTGTGGTATGAACATGCACTATAATATTACTCAACAATTAAAAGAAACAAACTTCTGATACACACAATATGGATCTGTCTCATAGCCATTATGTTGAGTCACGAGCTAGACACAAATGAATACATAGCATATATTTCCATTTATATGAAGTTCAAGAACAGACAAAGCTAATCTATGGTATTGGAAATCAGAATAGTGTTGCCTATGGGGATGGAAGTTGATTAACGGAGAGCTCAAGGGAAACTTCTGTTAAACATGTTCTGTTTCTTGACAAAGATGTTTGCCGTATGTGTGTATACGTTTGTCAAAATTCATACAATTGTTTCCTTATGATCCTGTGAATTCCAAAGTATGCCCATTTTATCTTAAAAGAATGTAAGAAAGAAGAATCATAATGGAAAAGTACACAAGAGGAAAACTCAGCTGCTACACACTTGGTAAAATCCCCCACCTCTGCCCTCCGGACATTCTCCAGGCTCACTAGGTATTGCTTCGATACCTCCCCTGCTCCCTCCATCCCACAAGTCTACTTAGTCTTTAAAAGGTGGATCAGTCTATGAAACATTAAGATTCAGAGGAATAGCTGCAAAATCCAGGAAAAAGGTAAATAAAATATGTTTTACTTAACATTAATCCATCCTCATTGCAAATATTTGAAACATTTCAGAATTTAGTTCACTGTGTCTCTCACCAGGTGATGATGACTAACTATAGTGATGGTAAGTCATTTGTATTTGTATACTGATTTAAAATTGACAGAATGCTTCTAATACATGAGAATAGGTAGGTCTTGCTGCTTTATTAAAATCTACACCCTCCATTGGTTGATTTTCTTCTCTAGGTGTTTTAGCCTTGTTGGACTACTTTTACTTTTAGCTAATGAATGAACATTAAAGAATGATTTGAAGCTGGACATGGTGGTGCATACCTGTAATCCCAGTACTTGAGAGGCTGAGACAGGAAGATTGCAGGTTGGAGACCAGCCCCTCAGTAACTTAATGAGATATTGTTTCAAAATAAAAAGGGCTGGGGATGTTACTCAGAGGTAGAGTGCCACCGGATTCAATCCCCAGTACCAAAAAAAAAAAATTGATTACCCATATATTCGTATCTAAAAATCAAAAGAATTTCTTTCACTTTCTCTTTATAATCACAAAAATCAATTCTGTTTTACTCCTTGAAATTCAATATTTAATGAGTTTGAGACATGTTGGATGGCTAAGTATTTAGAATCCTTATTGTTACTCATTTATTCACTAATTATGTCTTCACCACAGACTATGTACTGGGTGTTGTCTAGATATTGAAGGTTCATAGTAAATAAATCCATAGTCCTTGCTCTCAAGGATGATCTTGTAACTGAAATTTAAATAATGCAATACAAGAATGACAGTGTAAATAAAGGCATTTCAAAGGTGTTATGGGAGTCCAAATGAAGTAGCTGTTAACTGGTAAAGAATCTCTTTGGAATGCACTATAGTTGAACTAAACAAAGAGAATTAAGAGGACAGGAATAGGTCATCACAGGAAGGGTCAGAGGTGTTACATTCAAGTCATTCTTGGGGAAAAACATGATTTATATGAGATAAGGTGTATGTAAGGTAGACACAAGGTTAAAGTGAGAAAATCATAGGAGGAAGAGAGAACATGAAGCATGGTGGCAACAGGGCGGGTCCTTTCCTAAGAGCTCTGGGCAAGTGGTGGCCAAGTGTTCAGGGCACAGAGAAGGGTTGAACCTGGAAAAGGAGAGGAGTCAGATCACACTTGACTGTGTGCGCCAGGCAAAGAGGAGCTGCTGCCAGTCTAAGTGGAACACTGATGTGCTCAGATGAACGCTTTGGAAAGATCATGTTGGGACTAGAGAGTAGCTCAGTTGGTAGAGCACTTGTCTACATGCACAAGGCCCTGGGTTTGCTACCAAGCACTGCAAAAACAACAACCAACAGAAAGAGCATGCTGGCCTCCATATACAGCAGTGGTAGTCAGACATGGTATATCTGCACTGGCTAACAGGTGCATCAAAAGCAATTTTTCCATACATATTACCAGCGTTTAAATGGATGCAGTTTTGAATGATGCACTATTTTTATATGTATGAGAAGAAAGACAACCACTCCTTCCTTGATTTTCATTCATTCACTTTGACAACCCAAATGCTGGAATCCTCCATGTGCCTCTCCACATATATTTCCAATCTTCTCCACCTTGCCCTGTGCCTTGTGAGGCTGATCTTTGTGGACCACAGACCTCATTCATGTGTTCCCTGCTGTCTGGCTTCCACCTGAGTGGGTGCAATGAGGGGATAAGCAGGAAATTGGAGGGCAAGATGACAGTGAGGTCAGGACCTTTCCCTTCCACCTTCCTTGCTAGGCAGGCTCTCAAAGTAGACTAGCTGCATCCCTCTGCTGCAGACCACAGCTTCCGCCAGCTTCTCTCCTAAGTTTTGACTCCAAATTCCAGCATGGAGCTGGGCACAATGGTTCATGTCATTAATCCCAGTACTCGGAAGGCTGAGACAATAGGATAGTAGGCTCGAGGCCAACTTTGACAATTTAACGAGACCCTTTTCTAAATAAAAAATGAAAAGGGCTGGGAGTGTAGCTCAGAGGTAGAGTAACTCTGGGTTCAAACCACAGTACCCAAAAAAGAAGAAAAAAAGAAACCTCCAGCATGGTTCCAGCGTTTTCCGTAATTTCCTCTCTTTCCCTATCAGTTGTTATCTCCTGGAGTGCCATATGGTCTTTTGTTCCTTTTCTGGAAGTCTGTCTGTCCACACCTTAGTGAGTGGCCCATTTATGAAGCCTTAACTAATCCAGTTTAAGTATGCCTTTTGTTTCTGCGGGTGTGCAGACTGATATACATACACTCTCTGTGAGCCAGGAACTCTTCTTGGCCTTGAGATATAGTGGTGGAAATGACAAGGTCCCTCGAATCCTAAAACTTAGAGTGGAGGAAACATCCAATAAAGAAGAAGCTAAAGAGAAAATAGAAAACAAAAAAGGAAGCCAGGCATGGTGGCACATGCTTGTAATCCCAGTACTTGGGAGGCTGAGACAGGAGGATCTGGGTTCGCGGCCAGCCTCAGCTACTTAGTGAAACCCTGTTTCAAAACAAAGAATAAAAAATAGGGATGGGGGTGTAGTTCAGAGATAGAATGCTCCTAGGTTCGATCCCCGGTACTGCAAAAAAAGAAAACAAAAAAGGACTTCAGATAAATGAGGAGAGAGATCAACAGAATAGTGGAGGGGGTTTGGGGCTGGAAGGGAGGAGGGGAGAAAGGAGGTTTGAGGAAAGAAATAAGTTCAAGTAATGTTATGTCCATATACGAAGGTATCACTCCCAATCTCACTGACATGTACAGGGAGGGATGAGGCGGAGTGGGGTGGGATGCAGAAGGTAATGTATGAATGTATCTCTTTGAATCTCCCTATGATGTATAATTATAATGCACTAATAAAAGTATAAAAATAATATCTAGAATTTAAAATAAAGGTGCTTGGGTACAAAAAATAAAAAATAAATTAATTGTAGTCATAAAAAAAAGAATAGACACACAAATATCTTAGAATGCTACTACTAAAAAGCCAGGTGAAATGAAGGGACAGACACAGGAGTACTTTGAATGTAGATCCAGTAGAATTGGATTACATCAACCTTTATTCAGGGTTGATGTTTTCTAGCTAAGGTTTGTTAGACAGTGGCACTGTTAACTAACTTGGGAGGCAAATGGAAAAGTGAATTTGTTAGAGATGTATAAGTTTAGTTTGGGAAATAATTGAGTTTTAGTTGTCTGTTTAATATTCCAATAAATATATTCACTTAGTAGTTTAAACTATAGACATGGAGCTAAGGGAAAAATTTGGACCAAAGCTCTGAATATACATGTATTCATCATCAGCAAATGAGCAATAGTTGACTCTTGGGGAGGAAAGGAGATTGTACAGGAAGCATGAATAAACAAAAAATGGGCCCGCTAGGCGTGGTAGCACATGCCTAGAATCCCAGCACTTGGGAGGCTGAGACAAGAGGATCCCAGGTTTGAGGCCAGAGCATGGCAACTTAGTAAGATCCTGTTCCAAAATAAAAAATAAAAGGGCTGGGGATGTAGCTCAGAGGTAGAATGCCCCCAGGTTCAAACCCCAGTACAGTAAATAAATAAATAAATGCCCAACTCAAATTGATATTTAAATGCATGAAGAAAAAGTCAGAAAGAATGATCTGAAATGTAGAAGGAGAAAGAGGAGAGAAAAGAGTCTCTAGAAACAAAAAAGAAATTTCCAGAATGTGTAGTCCAGGTGCTGAAGTTGTATAGACATTAGGTAAGGTAAGTATAATGGTTTGGATCTTTGGTCCCCCAAGACCCACATGTGAGGCGATGCTACAATGTTCAGAAGTGAAATGATGGATTGTGATTGCTGTAACCTCAAAAGTGGATTGATCCATTTGATGGATTAATAATTTGGATGGATTATTGGGTGGTAACTGTAGGGGGGCATGGCTGGAGGAAGGTGGTCACTGGGAGAGTGGCCTTGGATTCTTTATCTGTTCCTAGCCCCCCATCCTTCCCAGCTGCTATGAGCGGAGCAGCTCTCCTCCACCATGCCCTTCTGCCATGATGTTTCTGCCCCAGAGCCAGCCAATCACAGACTGAACCTCTGAAACCAGGAGCCAAAATACACTTTTCCCCCTCTAAGTTGTTCTCCGGTATTTTGGTCACAGAGACATAAAGCTGACTAATATAGTCAGGATTGACCAGTGCCCATCGAATTGAATAATTGGGAGAGTTCTGACCCCATTAACGAGAGTAAATTCAGCAAAAATATGGGAACAGACACTGGCTTAGTTTTTCCTAAAGGAGTAAGAATCTTAAAGCAGAAGGCTGTGCCTTTAATTCAAAGAGTCATACTACGGAGTCAGAGGAACTGAGATAAAGTTTTTGTCCCACCTATTTTCTGTGTGGTTTAAGCAAGTCACTTAACTCCTCAGGGTCTAAGTTCTTTCCTCATGTGAAAAACAGAAATACCCACCCCATGTAGTTGTTCTGAGAGTCAAATGAGTTGGGAGGTAAAAGCAATGTTAACCATAAATTGTGTTCTATAAGGTGAGGTGTTGCTGAACTAATAATAGAGGTGGCTCACTTTATGCCATGAGCAATTTCCTGAAAAGTTGCACAAATCAAATAGTGTTCAGTGTTTAAAATTAGTTTGCTATTTAAAGAAACCTATGGTGAATCTTTTGCAAAATGACAAAGCTATTTAAATGTGAAGAGTCATTCTGGAATATTTTTTCCCTTCTTTCTCTCTGTCTTCTTCTTTCCTGTACTTTTCTTCCTTCCTTTCTTTCTCTTTTTTTTTTCTTCATTTTTACTTGTATGGTTTCTTTAAACCATGAATTAAGACAGAGCCTGCCTTAGGAAATACAGTATACAAATAAAGCAGGGAAATAATAAGTGTCTGCTATGGCTTGAATCTGGAATGTCCCCCTCCCCAAAACTCATGTGCTGAAAACTCTGTTCCCCAATGCAACAATGTTCAGAGCTGGGGCTTTGGGGAAGTGATTGGATCATGAGGGTACTAACCTCATCAGTGGATTAATTAATTGATAGATTCATAATATGATGGCATTATTGGGAGGTGGTGGAAACTTTACGGGTGGGGCCTAGTTGAAGGGAGTGGGTTCTAGGGGCATGCCCTTGGGGACTATATCTTGTCCTTGGCCCCTTCTGCTTTCTCTGTCTGCTTCCTAGCTGCTATGAGGTGAGCTGGTTTGCTCTGCCACACCCCTCTGCCATGGTATGTCTGCCTTGCTACAAGCCTAAAAGCACTGGGGCCATCCAACCATGAACTGCAACCTCTGAAACCATAAGCCAAAATAAAACTTTCCTTCTTAAGTTTATTTTCTCAGGTTTTTTTCTCATAGTGACAGAAAGCTGATTAACACAGTGTTGTCTCAGAATAGAACCAATAAAGTGGGATATGATGGGACACAGAATATACATACTAAGGCAGACTTGGAAATAGAATTACTAAAACTAAAAAGAGAAATAAAATGTTCTTTCAATTGTCCCATCTACCAATGCCATAATTGTGCAAAGGGTTTTGAGCTTAAGGGTCATTACTTGGCTATGATGTGCTCAAGAGCATCATAGGAGACCTGAAACATGAACAAGAGAATAGCCTGAAGATTGAGAGAGAAAATCCCATTATGGAATCATAAAAGGAGGGATAAAGAAAAGGAAGGAGAGGGAGAGAATAAGGTGAAAAAAAACAGAATGTGATTAGAGAAGGAGGCCATAAATTTTGAAGGCCAACTAGGCTTTGGAATCCATCTCCCAGATTTTTGACCTTACACAAATTGTGGAATCATTCTGAGTTTATTTCCTCGCTTATTATTGTATTAATCACACATGCTTTATAGCGTGAGAATTAAATGAGAAAATAAGTGCCTAGGAGACTGTCTGTTACACCATTGGTTTTCAAGTCGATGTTACTCTTTTTTATTAGGGACCTTTGTTTTCCCCAATTGGACTTTGCACACTAAGCAGACAAACCAGAAGTCTTATGGGAAGCACTCCTTTGTACTACGGCTTTTGGGATAGTTGCCCGGCCGTGAGGGTGGACTCATTGAAACATCCCCGTGTTCATTTTTTTCTATTGGCTTTCTCTGCCTTTACTAGAAATTAGCAACTCTTTCCACTGCATCTGGTTTAGAGATTCTGAATACTGTATGCACTAAAAGCTACATTCATAAACTGCTAAAAATTACCACATTATTTATTCAGGATCGTCAGCTTCCCTGCCTCTGATGACCCCGTATTATCACACTCTGAAATTAGAAACCCTGCATTTGCAATTTGACTGTGTTGAATCTGGGTTTTCACAACATGTAGTTTGTACTGTAATAATACTTATAGATCTTTCATTTTTCTACAGAAATTAATTGCCTAAACCACAATGATTTATAGTCATACTGAACATGATTATTAATTTTCCTGATGATTATACCTGTGGGCGGCAACAAATCTACTCGTGATAGACCTGGCTTTGAATTGCTGCTAAAACTAAAATGTCCATAAGGTAATAACAACTAATTTTTACCTTAATCAACTTACACTTAAAAGAATTTAATATAGGGCACTTGTGCCTTGTGGGGAAACTTGCTTGAAATATAAGGTGCTGAGTTATTTATGAGAATAATTATATATTTGTTACTATAGTCTGCACTGGGAAATCAGGGTCTGAAATGAATCTGAGCTACATTAAAAAATATAATGAACTCAGTGGAGTTGTACATGCTAAAGAACTTTTGCACTAAGGTAAATATATAACAGAGCATAGCTACTCTGAAAAAAGATTATTAAAAAAGATTATTAAAACTCACTAAACTGGGCTGCTTCTTTCCTTGTCCTTGTCTTCCCAGGGCCTCAAAGTGCTGTCATTATTAACAGGAAAGGTAAGGCACGGATACCTAAGAGAACAGGCTCGTCTTTCCTTCCTCATTACTCACCCTAACATTACTTTCAAAAGGCCTTGCTCTTATATTCTAATGAGTACAGGTCCCTATGAGCCTCTCATGACGCAGGGAAGAAGGTTGGTTTGGAGAAATTGAACCCAGATCACACCGTCTTGCGTCTTGCAAGCATGCCTAGCTTCAGTTCACAGTGCTGGGATGATTCATTCATTTCTATAGACGATTTGTTTCACTTTATGGGGATACAAGTTACAAAAAAGAGACAGTGCTGATTATTGGTTGATATGCATACCTTATATAATTCTGTATGTTCATATCCCAGAAATATTTAAGGCTTTTTCCCTGATTAGTGGCATTATGCAGTTATGCAAATAATCTGTTATATCTAGGCACATTATGCCGTTATGTAAATGATCTATTTCATTTATATTTCCCACAGAGCAATGGGGTAGGGAAGAAATGCTCTCTTGCATTTCCCCTGGTTTTTAATGAGTTGTTCAGACATATTTAGCTGGTGAGAGGCTGGATCTGGGGTCCGGGTGGGTGTGAGTTAACCTTTCTACCTGTCTGCAATTTTCCTATTCAATTCAGCAAATATGTATTGAGTGATTATTGTGTGCCAGGTGTTTGCATAGGTGGGGACCACCCAAAAGTGCTCAGGTCTTGTTCAAGTGGATTCTGGGAGGGATGTTTTACACCGTGTGATCTTCCCTCTTTGACCAACTGGACACACGGTGAATGTCCTTTCAGCTTTATTCATATTAGAACTTCTCAGCCAGACTGGGAACGATTTATTTTTTAATTCTGATAATTTTCTGAAAATAGTATAGAAATAAATTTGAATGGCTAATAGTGTGCTGTATAATGATATATACAGAGAAAGCTAAATAATTTAAATATAGTTATGGCCATAGACAACAGGCTACAAATATACAAGTCTAAATATACTATGGATCTGGGATGAACTAGTTTGTTTTCACTTGGAAACTGAGTTAAATCTATGTTTGCTTGGTATCATACTTCTGGTCTTGCAATTTCACACATGCTAGTCTACAGTTTATAGACAAAACTGGTAATTTCCTTTTATCAAATATGATCTGCTAATTGCAGAGAATTTTCAACCTCAATGTCAGGAACTGCTCAACATTTACTGATTTACTCAACAAATAGTGTGTGCCCACCCTGTGTCAGGGTACAGTCCTCTTGGAGTCTGGTGGAGGAGAAAGATCAATCCAAGAACACACAAGCAAACTGTGCCAGGTGCAAGGAAAGAGAGTTTCTTGAGCTATAAAGTGCCCTTGTCAGGAAGGTCAGAGAAAGTTCAAAGTTTTAGGTCCTGAGTCTTTCTAAACCACCTCAACCTCTAACAATATGTTTTGATTAGCTGCCGCACTCATCTGAGCAAAGACTGGTGCATGTTCCTTAGAGAGACAATCTATAAAGTCATGTTTTCTTCCCTCCATGGAGTTGTAATGAATGGGATTTCAAAATACTCCTCTGGATTTGGAGTGGAGCATTTTCTGATCTGAAGAACATCAAAAACCTTTCTCTGGTTCTTTTCTTTTTCTAATACATAATTCCTTCCCATGTCATATTATCTTTGTTCTTTAACTATTTTATAATCATGTGTATACCCATCGAATTAGTTGATAAATACTCAATAAGACAGTGTTATTGAACTCCTCTTGTAAATGGAGGATCTCGCTGAGGAAGATAATCAAAGAAAAAACTAGTTCTTAAAACTGTTTCGTGCCTGTAAGTCTGTAGACACAGTTTCAACTGAATATACTGGTCATTTAACTGCTTGTGATTATAATTTAACTCAATAGCATTTATCATGTATGGAAATTGTATTGTTTCCAGTAATTCCTCCCTTTCCTATTCTAGTCCAGTCTGTTGCCACATGACTAAGCGGAGCGGCTTCCTTGGGAGAAGTGAACTCTGCCAGCCTGGTCTCTGGCTTCGTCATGTGACTTCCTTTGGCCAGTGAAATGAGAGTAGATGTCAGTAATAATTGCTCTGAGTAAAAGTTTTAAGGGCCTTCAGGAGAATTTTCTTCATTTTTCCCTGTTGTGCGTGCGTGCGCGCGTGCACATGTGTGTGTGTGTGTGTGTGTGTGTGTGTGTGTGTGTGTGTGTCTGTGTGTGTGTGTTTCTGTGTGTGGTACTGGGAATTGAACCCAGGGGCACTCTGTCTCTGAGCTACACCCCCAACCCTTTCTATTTTTCATTTTAAAACAGTCTCTTGCTAAGTTACCACCGCAGACTGGCCTTGAACCTGTGATGCTCTTGTCCCAGCCTCCCGAGTACTGGGATTACATCCCTGATATTCTTTTCTTTCTGTCAGAAGAATGGCCTATCCCAGATGGGGGCTGCTACTCTGATTCTGGTTTCTGAAATGAGAAAGCCACATGGAGCAGATCTACAGCCAAGCTGGAGGCAAGCTTGTGTGGTGGGGAAATCCTCCTGACAGACTGAACATCCCGGGGACAAAGGGCATGCCAGAGCCAAGCTACACCTAAGGAGGGAACTGCCTTCCCTGCCCTAATGGGGTTCACACTCAGAGACCACTCACTAGTCCTTGCCTAGGGCATTAGAAACCAAGGAGTGTCAGAAGCCATAGAGTTTGAGTAATTAAATGTCACACTATTCTTTCTCTCTCTCTCTCTCTCTCTCTCTCTCTCTCTCTCTCCCCCTCCTTTGAATGAAATGATATACTTCCCAAATCCCTAAAACAGTTTTAAAAGTTTCAAATCTACAAATCCCAGTTTTTTAAAATAATCTAGTAGTCTTCCCTTGAGTTAGCAATCTCTATGCCCCCTACTTCATTTTAATTCTAAAATTTAGCAAATAGAAGTAGTGGCTTCTTGATTGTCCTTATCTCTTCCTCCCAAATAAAGCAAACAATTTGCCCAACTCCTCTGCCAATGCTTTGGGTGGAGTCTGATTTGGACTCCAGAGTTGAAATAAACTATTCTCTGGATCTAACATACAGCCAACTTCCATATAAGCCTAGACTATCTAAAGGCCAATATGCCACCAGTAGCCCAGGTAAAAAACCTGCAAATCACACAGCACAACACTGTGTGGATGTAAGTGAAATTGATGAATTCACAACAGTTGGTGGGTCCCAAGAGCATGCTCAGATATTTATGGATTAGAGTAAAATGACATATTTACAAGCTAAGTGTTCCTGGAAGAAATGCAATTCCATGGTCCAAACTATACATTTCTTTGGATCGAAGGTGCCAATCAGTCCAATTCTAAGCTTTGTTCTAATATGCATAACACACTTGCTGCTGATATGATGGTTTTTTTCACGAATTACTATCAGCTTGTACTTTTCTTGTGTTCTTAGTATTCCAAGGGAAAAATCCAAGTTACCTTTTTAGCATTTCCAGTTAAACCTCTACAGTGGGGTACATCTTAAGGGGAAAGGAAAACCAGGAAAGAAATAGACATAAACTGATAGAAAGGAGAAAAACAAAGGGGTAAAGGACAGAAGAGAGAGAAGGAAGAGAAAGCAGGGGAGAGAAGTAGAGAGGAGACATAATAATGAAGAATAAAGAAAGAGAAGAGATATCAGTTGAGGTGGTCGAATCTAGGCAAGAGGAAAGAATATGAAGAAGAAGAAGAAGAAGGGAGAAAGGGTGGGGGCATAAGGTGGTGCTTCAAAGATTCTGCAAAGGTACAGAAAAAACCTAAAGGTGGTTACAAAGAAAATATGGAAACTTGAGTATTTAAAAATGAATAAGTAGCAATTTTAAAATGTATCCTAAATATGAAAACAAGAGAAAATGAGGAGTTAGGAACCTAGAGGAATATAGTAAGAAAGGAGAAAGCAATGGAAGATAGAAAGAGAAAGGGTTTTAAGCAGTCAGCTGATACCCACTAGAGGAAATGCTAGAAATGAAAAGCTAGAAAAGCATTGATTCTTTTTTGTTTACTATTATCATTACATTTTGTCTTTTTAACTTTTTATTATTGTAAATGGATAGTACCAACAATACCAGTATTGCCTATTGTACATCATTCTCTGGGTTATATTACATATATAAATCTGAAACAGTATTGGATGAAAATGCACCCAAAAGGGAAAGCACACATAAAAGTCAAAGATAAGCTATAACTTGACAATGTGTACAAAAAAAATCATCTCTTCCAAATTATATACCCTTAGCTTTCTAACGCCAACTTTAAATTATGTGAGCCTTTCTCATGCATTTTCAGACTTGTTAAGCAGAATCACAAACAGATATGTTTTTGCTGTTTATTTGGAGGAGAATCATCTCTCATTGGGAGAAAGTCAGTGAGGTGTAAAATCCCACCACCACGCACGTGGACAGGTGCAGACGATCTGCCCTCGCACGGGCAGTGCCTTCAGACACCTCCAGGTAGACTTCCCCTACATCATCTGAGGAGGTGCTCCTCTGACTTACACATTTACTCCTTCAGTACATTTTACACACTCTTGTCTCTGGGAATTCAGTTGTTTCCTTCTGAGATAAATCTTAAAGGACAAAAGGATTGAGGTATCAGTACCCTTCACACAAGAAAGAAAAATAAAAGATTCCCTTGCAGTATTTGTGCCTGGTCTTGCCCTGGCCTGGCTGAAGTTTGCCGTCTTCAAAGTAGGAAGTCTGTTGCAGAATAGGCTGCCTGCCAGATTTCATCTAGGCCTCATGGGCCTGAGATTTACTGTTTTTAATCTTTTTTCTGATGGGCATTCTAAATACCTGTTTCATGCAATGTTTAATTTCAGCACAGCAGGTATTAGTGTATCCAAAAATGGGAATAAGCCGCCTGTTTCCTTGCATGATGAAATGCCTAAAACACGGCTAGGTTTTTACTGCAGCGAGTACTCTCTCCCCTAACAGTCATCGCCTGTTCCTTTAAAAATGGTACTTTTAGTCAATTCTCCTGACCACTTCTGAGATAATTTTCTGTAGCTCACCATCCCCACTAGGAATACAAAACTCCATGTCTGTGTCCATTTGGACACTGTCGTACTGAGACTGATACACAACAGAAGGTCCAGGGATGCTTCCTTTAGCAAGATGATGGCCTGAGGACTCCAAAGAAAAACAATCTCTAAATTTTTTCTGCATAGACGTTGATGACACAAAGAGAAATTATCTTAAAAACCACCTGCAACACCATTAGAATTACATAAAAAATATTTACATCATGTAAAAAAAAGTTTGATCCTTGGCACTCACGGAAGAATTTGCCTCAATGGGGTATAATTTGTGAAGTTAATGCAGCAATACTCTAATTATGCTCAATACAATTTTTTAATGATAAAGTAATTATTTCAGTTGGCTCCAGGAAGGCAAGCCAAAGGATTGACAGTGCAGTTACATCAACTTACCAAACACACACACAAACACGCACACACACAGGCCTCAGAGGAGAGGAGGGAGAACAGACATTTTCATATAGGAAAAAAGTAAGTCATCCATGCTGGAAAAGTAAGTCATTCAAGAGTGGGAAGGTTCCTCAGGTTAAAAGAACAACGATGTCAGGTAACAAGTATTTATTAAGTATGTGTACCTAACCGGCCCGGTGTGAAATGCTTTCCACATGAAATATGTGGTTCTCTACAATGAAAGCTCTTCGGTAACATTTGTCCAGCTTTACCTGTTTCTGCTTCCCCAGGGGGCTCCTCCAGCCTCTTCTCACTTGCTCCACTTTAATAATAAATAAATAGATAAATTTAAAAAAAAAATATATATATATATAAAACCTTTAGGAGAGAAAGGACAGAACTCAGGGGCGAATCTCAGGAAGTAAAGAGAAGAAATGATTAAGGACAGAGAGCTCAGATGACATGTCTTGTTCCCCCTCAATCGATTCTCCAAATCACAACCAGAAGGATTACTCCACAAATCCAATCTGATAACAATAGCAATAATAAATCAAATTTGATAGTGATATTGATATAGATAATAATGTTTATCAGCACTTACATGTACTGATTGTTTAGCATGTGCCAGGCATTATCATAAATACTTTTCTGTACTAGACTTCCTCAAATCATATCTGTCCCATGTTGAAATGTCTTTGGTCACTTCCCATAGCCCCCAGAATTTCCATTGCCCCCAGAATAAAGTTCAAACCTTAACAGAACATTACTTTCTCTACCTCTCTTTTAAACTTTTCAGTCTAATTTCCCACTGTATTACATTCTGAGTGCCCAGCTATCAAGGACATCCTTCAGTCCTTCTGGGACACTCTGTTCTTTCTCATCTTAGGATCAATCCCATGTATTTTGAGTGTTCTAACTCCCACATCACTTCTTCTAAGGAGCTTCGCTTGGCCTGACACATTGGGGTGAGCTGTCCGTCCTCATGCCCAGAGCTCCGTGCTTGATGCCATCAGTGACTTATCCCCATGTATTTTAATTCCCTGTCTACATATTCTCCATTAGAACACAAGTTCCATATGGATGTGGACACTGAATGCTAAAGCTCACAGATTGTTCTCAATAAATATTTATAGAATTAGTGAATGGATAAATAAATTCCTTAGGGGTTGAGGAAGTAGAAGTGATGCTCTCTGTCTGCAATGGAGGTCTACCTTCCTCATTGGGAATATAGAATTCATGGCAGGTGAGATTCTCACAGAGAACAGTTGGATGGTTTCCTTGTAAGCTAGCACAGGGGTTTCCAAAATGGATGTACAGATGACACATTGTTACCTAGGAAGAAATACTGGAATATTCACTTATAGTTACATTTATGTAAAAAATAAATTTTACAAGTATTTGCTATGTGGACTGGCACTCATGCCCACCCTGATGTGTGTGTGAGACAGCTTTGAGTGGGTGGTGGCCTTTGGATCCTGAGTGTAGGGAGTCTTAGCACACGCCACAGGCAGGTACTGTGAGTTGCCTGCACTGATGAAATGGACTTAGGGGATGTTATATAACTTTAGTTATACTAGCTTCACAAAGAAGATACCTTATGTTTTAAAACCGCTGCAGAAATTACAGATTAAAATTAATAAGGATTGCAAAAGCTATACAGATCAGAGATACCAGAAATGTAAGTACAAGCTACCGGATCTACTCTTCCTACCATGAGCTCTTCCACAGTCACATTACTAACTAAAATAAAAACAATATAATTTCATATGACAGTAAGGCAACCAAAAATAATCTAAAAATTTTTAAAGGGTCATTACATTCAGTATCATCCATGATTAAATTGTACTCTGTGTGTTATAGTTTCAGATGTTAACTAATGAGATATATATGTATATATACATATATATGTGTGTGTATATACATATATATATAGGTGTACATATAATTTTTAAAACATATGGATACATATAAACTCAAAGGAATTTTTATCAAGTGGTGCTCATTCCAAAGAGCTTGAAGTCCATTGGTCCAGAAGGAATGAATACCTTCCTTCTTTCTCATTCAGCTTTCCACCTTGTTTCCCCAACACTCCCAAAGCCTGAAGCTTGCTCCTCCTTTTGATGTTGCTTCATGATCCATCCACTTCCAGGATGGTACCCAGTTCTCAGGTATCTCTCATCCAGGCTGACCCCCTGCCGATGTAGATGTCAACCCACTGAATCAACAGAAAGTGGGGGCCTTTGAGTCAAAATGTAACAGTGGAGAAGTATCTCCATGAATATTCCCTTAATCTCTTTGTTGGTGAAAAATTATACTGATAATTTCTGAATACAATACAATACAAGCCACGGTCCCTGTCCTGGAGGAATTGGCTAAAAATGATAGTGTGCTGCAAACTAGTGAGTAGTTAGAAAGATTGGCTTGGGTCACTAGTGTCCAGTCTTACTTCTTCCCTTGTCATCAAGACCAGTGAGCTGGGCCCCTCCGTCATCCCATGCCAGGAGGTGAGCACGTGTCCATGAGCAGAGCCCTCTATCTCCACTGCGATATTCATCATTGTAAGGCTTTCGCACACTTTAGAATGCATTTTTATAACAAACACATTATAAAATTTCACAAAGGCCAATACCATCAATAAATAATGCTTGACATTTTGTTGGATCTGGATCGAAACTGCGGGACCTACCGATATACAAGATTTTGATGCTTTTACTGGAAATACTGGAAAAGGAACAGTTATCTCAAAGAACAGGGGCATTCTCTGAGAGTTGTCCTAGAGGAGACTTTTAAGAGCCCCTCTCCTAAAATTTGACATATTAACAATCTCCTATTCAACCCAACATTCTTTGTTATGAACATGTTTCAAGGAACTTATCCACCATTGTCCTTGTTAGTTGGAAATGAATGCTTATTGATCGCAGGTTATCGATCGACTACTTTAGATAAAAACAATACTTTTCAAAGTACCTTCAAAAGAGTATAAGGACCAAAGTAAAAATGGAACTTGGGCTGGTTACGAGGTGATGGATCACAACTGATTTTGCTGCCATAGAACATCACTTACTGTGACACTGCTTATCTGGGCTCTGAGTCGGCCCTCATTGAACTGTGCATTATGTATGAATGATTGATGTGGGCTTGAATATTTTGTTAGATTCACCTTTCAATCCATTTTACATAGCTGACTTCCATAAAAGATGAATCCTACTCAAAATTCTTCAGGAGGAATGTAACAATTATGAATTTAAGGGATCTCTGGTGATTTCGTTCACCTGATAAGGCTAATTCCTGCTTTGTTTAGAATCATAGAGCTACATTCAAGCCTGGGTCATTTGGGGAGTATATTTCCATATGAAATATCTTCTTTGTTCATGTCAGAAGTTAAGAAAGAAAAATAAAACTGGATAAAACCCTGCAAAGGTGAGGGAAAGCGAATAGCCAGGCGTATGCAAGCAGAGAGAAACTGCAAAAGATTTGTCTCTTGAGAACTGTAACATTTGAACTTTATATCCTGACCCGCCTTTAATTCAACCTCATTTATTCATATCACTATAACTAACTAAAATATATATTTTTAACATTTGCAAGGGATTAGATTAAAGCCCACAGAAACGGCAGTGGACATACAGTGGTATAATGCCTTCCCCATCAGATTCAGGGACATGGATTCATGATCTCTTTGTCCACACAAAAGCAGGGTTTGATGCTGTAAAATGACAGCTGTTTTCATCTAGCTTTTCTTCCCAGTCAGTCTATTTCATACAACAGTCCATCATTAGAGATCATTACTGTATTACCATTGTTAACAAGGAAGAATAAAGCCTACGCCTTCATCTTTCTTAGATATAATAAGTCTTATGGAACAAGAGCACCCTAAAGGCCCTTTGCTTCTAAAAATGATTAAACTTCATTCAAATCACAGTCTGTGACCCACCTCTGGGCATAGTGTCAAAGTCAGCTCCATAGGTGTGATCCAAGGCGGTATACTATTCCTGCCTCAGGTTTTGCACAAGAGTAGTTTGCATGCATTATCCTCAAAGAACAGATTGCCTTTTACCAAAATCCTATGCATTTTGGCACTTGGTGAGTGTCTTAGATGGCATTAACTGTAAAACATTTCTTTTTACATAATTATGGCTTTGTTTGGAGTGTGTGCTAAGATGGTTGTAAAAGTTTTAAATGGGAAGGGCTTTGGGAATAAGAGAAAAATCTTTCAGCAAAAACGAAAGCCTGTTGTTAACAATTAAAGTTAAAAATTTCTCAACAGTCTTTCAAAACTTAAAAAAAAAACTCTGCACGTTTATTTTAATAATTGTTCCTCAAATTATACCATTATTGAAAACATATAGAAAATACAAGTTGTGATGATTGCAAAACACCTGGAGAATTAGAGCTATTGTTTTCTGGGCATATTTATGTAGCAATAAGACGATCTTTGTCAATAACCGATAAAAATAAATGCAGAGAGACCCGGTGTTCATTCTAATAATGAGAAATGCTTCCTGGTACTTAGAAAAGGTCTTTGCCTCGGGCATTTACTCAGATTCCTGAATCCACCATCCTTGCCATGAATGTGTTAATTGACATGCTTGTATAAATTTTAGTAAAGCCATAATATTTTTGCATGGCAACTATTAAAAATATTTTTTCTCTTAATTTCACCAGGGAGGCTGAGACTCTGAATTTTTCCCCCTTGCAGGAGGGAATAATTTAGATTTTCTTCCATCCCTGTCAGAAGTTGAACAGACGAACAAAACAGATTCTTCAGAGACAATTTTACACAGAGTTACATCCATCCAATTCAATTATAAATTAAATTGACTAACGAACCATAGCTCATTATGGGAATCAATTACTCAGAACTGTCTTTGGACCAAAAATGTGGAAAATAAAAAATAATGGTCATACTTCAATATACCAGATTGTCAACGTTTGAGAGCTCTGTTTTTCTCTAACTTGGCATAGTCCAACGCCAAAAAGAAATGATAATCATTTGTTTTACTGCTCCTAGAGATGTTCTCGTTTTATGAAGACTAGTTAATTCTTGAGTTTTGATCTCTTTGGGACGAGTACCTCAGGCTTCTCTGAGATGTCAGGCCAGCCCCGGAGTCATGTAATCGCATGGGGATCTTTCAGATCAACTTATGCAAATGTGTTATTAAAAGGAGCCCCATTTTAGCCTCTAGTGTCACCCAAGCAATAAAAGTCAAAAAAGCTTGGGAGGTCAGGTTAGAAGCATTTTATTCATAAAACAATTCTAGTAACTGGGTGGGGGAAGTCACAACTCTCTGGAGTATTTTCAGTCCAATTGTTTGGTAAAGGTAAATCCATTGAGAACCCAAGGGCTGCCTTGTTTACCGAGCAGGTACTAGCTGATAAAGGAACAGCACTATAGCGATGGCACTAAAGTCTTTCTCCTTTTGAGGTCCATGGCCCAGAAATTTCCATCTGTTGCAATGAATAAAAACTCTTCTCTCTCTCTCTCTCTCTCTCTCTCTCTCGCATGCCTTACCTTATTTGATTCTTAGAGCAACATTGGAGAGTGGGTATTTGGAACATGTGTACATAAAAGTGATATATACAAACACACCTACTCTAATTATAGGACCATGTCATTACACAGTGGGAAGTCTGTTGCCCACTTAGCATATCACAATATAATATGGTCAAAGAACTGTACTAAGACATATTTTTAGGGAACTGAATTACTAAAGATGCATTTGGTCTTCTCCTTCGTATTCACTCATACCTGGAGAGTGGCAAGAGGAAATAGCTCCATCTCAAGTGCTCACCCAAAGAACTGAGATCTCTTTAAAAAAAAAATACTCCTATGTATATTTTTCTCATCCAGTGAAGCCAAGAGGAAAGCGTTCACTCAGGAAAAGCCACACTCTACATGAAAACAAGTTAATACACATAAATATACAATTCTGCATCAATTTGCTCAGAACCTCATATTTTAAAACATTCATTTCTTAAGATGGATTGAACCTGACTTTGTTTCACTGAAACATTATTGTTTTAAAACATCAGACATAAAGGAGAAGTGGCTGGAAATTTCCAAATGTGCTTTTGGCTGATACAGTGAGGAGGGGACAGCTCCTTCCTTGTTTATTTATTTTGTTATCATTCGAAGAAAGGGAAAGAATAATCGCATTTCTCATATGTTCAACAGAAAGGGAAGAAGGCAGAATGGACCTAGGATTAAAAATATAAGTACCTAATAAAAGGCTTCTTGAAAAAGAATTTCACTCAGGTTCAGGGTTCAGAACTAAAAGTCAAAAATTACGTAATGTGGTTGGCATTGAATAATTTTAAAGGGGGTGGTTGGTGGTTGTTTTCTACATTAAATAAACACAACTCAACTTGTGGTTTTGATGGCTCCCCTTTGTTAGCAGCTCATGACTTGGGGTCAGGCCTGGTTTCAAATCCTGATCCATTCTCTCACTATCTGGGAGACAGTGAGCAAGTCTACTTCCCAAAGCCTCAATTTCCTATTCCTTCATACTGGATAATAATAAGTGGACCTACTCCCAGTGTTGTTACGAGAATCAAATAAGGTGAGGCATGCAAAGCACTTAGCGCCATGCCTGACACAGAGCAAACCTCAATACATGACAGCTATGATTCCTGGCGTGGTTGTTCTTCCTATTATATAATTCCAGAATATGCAATAGCACAACTTTAAATCCCAAGGGAAAAGAAGATTGTTTCATTTTGCTCTATTCTCAGGCACATTAATTAAAACTTTACCATGCCTTATTTCCCAAATAGCCAGCCAGTGCAGACTACAAGTGGTGGTGGGGGCTGCTTGCAAATGTCGGAGTGGGTACCCAGGTCTGTGGCTGGGCATCTCCCAGGAAGCAGATACTGAAGATGATTTCTTTCAGTCTCCTCAATCTCCAGGCACCTCTACTGCGACCCAGTTCTTGGCCACTTCCCCAACCAAGCAGTGCTCAGGAGGCCAGCCCTCAAGCACAGGGCCATCACAGAGGATGACTGCTGACTGACTGACAGCTGCCCTATGGGCTGTAAACACTCAGGCCTGGGAAAGCAGATCAACATTTCTGATAATTTGTCAGAATTTTTGAAGGTATGCTTCTTAAAGGCCTCCAGCACAGTCTGAGTGCATTGCATGAATATTTTGCTCTTGAGTCCGCATCGGACAGAATATTAGTGTTATCAGAAGTAAATACCTTTCTCTTCACTCCTTCATGTAGCGATAGGCAAAGAATCTAAGTTTGAGAGGCTGAAATCAGACTTGCATTATATTGCAGTAGTTCTTGGCAAAGCCCGCTGCTGTTTTAATTTTAACCAATTAGAAGAGCCAGTCTTCTTTTATTTCAGAAATTTATTAAAAGATATCACATTCAAAGGCTGGACATGCCTGCAATTAATTACTGGTGTCCGGCTAAAGGTCTACCATTAGCTATTGCCATGACAACCTTTCGAAGGCCTTGGCCCACCTGTTGCAAGATAGAAACAGCATTAGGCAGTTGGTTCCTGCACTTGGCCTCCCTGTGGCCTATGGGGAATTCGTACTAATTAGAATTAGTTGTCCTTCTGTAGTCCAGCTCCTGACACAAATTGCATTCTGTAGCTTTTTGTTCCACTTGAGTTCACAGACAAAATAGCCCATGCCATGTTTGAAATGAAGCAAGGCAATATAAAAGGGTTTTATGTAATTGGCTAATATACTTTAACATTTTAACTAATATCTTCAGTGTTGGTTTCTTGGAGGGAGCTCACTTGTGTTCTTCTCCTTTTACTCAATAGTTGGTTATGATCATACAGGATGTGATTTTAATATGGCTTGTCTGGGTGTCATTAACCCATTATCAGGCTCAACTGCATAGAGAACAGGACAAGGGGCCTTTAGAAATGATAGTTTGAAACGGCCACATGGCGATGGTAGAGGGAAACACAAACAATGGAGAAAACAAAGGGACCCTTGCTTGCACCTCACTAGAGAAAAACTTTGTTGAAAATGGGAGCCCGTGGAGGAAGAACTGAAATGAAATAGAAAAGCCAGAACATGAAAGAAATGATCAGGATGCTGGTATGCACAGCTTTGCTAAGAAATGTGTTCCACAGACTGTGAGACCCAACAGGATTCAGCCACAGGACCCACAAAGGGAGACTTGAAAAATACTTGTCACCATTTCCTGGGCAGAATTGACATCTAAGACATGGTCTAGAGCTAATGCCAGGAGAGATGACAGGATGCTTGTGAGTGTTTTATCTTAGGCTGCATCTTACTGTGCAGAGAGACAAGAGCTTCTGCAATGCAGCAGTACAGTTTAAGAAGTAACACCTAGAGGATCACAGGTTCGAGGCTAGCCTCAGCAATTTAGCAAGACCCTCAGCAACTTAGCAAGACCCTCAGCAACTTAGCAAGACCCTGTTTCAAAGTAAAACAAGGGCTGGGGGTGTAGCTCAAAGGTAGAATGCCTCTGGGTTCAATTCCTAGTACAAAAAAAAAAAGGAAAAAGATGTATGTGGTCTTCATAAATCTCACTGTGGAGTAATTTTTAGTCATTTCTAGAAATAGTAAATCTCCAAAACACAAAGAAAAATAAGTGGTCCAAAGAATTCCTATTTAATGTTTCACAGGGAAGAAGGAGGCTGGAAGCTTCAGTTTGCCCAGGTCAGATACATTGTGCGCTGAACTAGAACTTGATCCTGAGCTCCACCTTCCCTAGTGAGGTACCTAAGTTTCCAAGAAGTCAGGAGATAGATGGACCCATATTTTTTACTGAATTTCTTTCTATATAAGAGGGTTTCCAAGCAAAGTATCTTAATCTTCCCACAAACAAGTGAGACACAGTTTTATTTTTTATTAAAAGAGACCCAGTAAGAACTAAGAGAGTGTTCTTTTCACAATAGATATGTTCTTAGTTGGAGAAGATTGTGGCAAAACTACCATTTGCTTGTTCGTGAAAAAGGAGATGTAAGTAAATGTAAGTAGTTTTAAAATAAAATCTATACACATCCTAAATTCATTCTCTAAGCTTCCGTATCCACCTCATATTGTTCAGAATGGGACTGAGGCCAAGAATGAGTATCTCTCTTCCTTTCTCTGACTTTGAATCTGAATTCTGAAATGATAAGTGGTACTTTAAAATTCTTAAAATAGATGGGTTAAGGAATGTCTGCACCAAGGTAGAGCCTAGTTACTCATAGATAAGCCAGAACAGCCTTCACCAGTGTATTAAATGTAAAATGTATAAAATGTGCAAAATGTGCAAGAAAAATCGCTAAAAAGTCCAAGGAAATTTTAAAGTCTCATTTTAACTGTGGAAATTACCTACCTTTTCAATCTTCTGTGCAGTGTTGTAAAGTATGATAGAACTACTTGGGAACAACAAGAAAGCCATTCTTCAGAAAACAAAAACCTTCTAGAGGAAAATGCTAACGTGTTTCTCAAGGAACAGGTCTCACTACATTTTCTGCACATTGGGCAATGGGAAGTTTATTTGTTTGTAAAACTCTCCTTTGCCTTCAGCCACTAGGAAGGAAGCAAAAAAAATTTTTTTTAACTCGGGCATCCATAACAGATAACATCAGTAATAATAACACAAACGAAAGCTAACCACAAAACACGGTGCAAGCCACGCGAAGCCGCCAGTCGAGCAGGCCAGATCCGTTCGTTGACTTGCCAGCATGAACTAGTTGAACCATCTGCAGAAGCTTCTCCATTGGCTTGCCGGAATATAAGATGGGCAGCCCCAAGAGACCTTGCAGATGGTCCTCGTACTCTTGGGAACAGTAAGGACTGGGGCTTCATGCAGGCGTGGAAGCTCAGCGTTGGTCTCTCTTGATATTCTCTGAGTTAGTGGTACTGCTTTCAAAATCACGCCACGTGAGCTGGGCGTGGTGGTGCAGGTCTATAATTCCAGTACTTGGGAAGCTGAGAGAGGAAGATCGCAGGTTCAAGGCCAGCCTGACCAATTTAGTGAGACCCTCCGCAACTTAGGGAGACCCAGTTTCAAAATAAAAAATAAAATGGGCTAGGGGTGTAGCTCCAGGGTAGAATGCTCCTGGGTTTAATCCCCAGTACCACCAATAAAAAAAAAAAAGAAAGAAAGAAAGAAGGAAGGAAAGGAGAAAAAAATCAAGACACGGTTCATTTTCATCAGGATTTATAGGATTTATTCTGGGAGTCACGAGTTTCAGCACGCCTTTCCAGCTCCTCCTCAGTCTGGATTGAGGGCACCTTCTGTGTTCTGCATGGCAATATGTATTCACCTATAGGTTAGCTCTTTGCCTTTTTATCAGTGATCTCTCCAATTCATAAGTTTCCTAAACAAAGTATCTTGATATTCCTCTGAATACCAAGTAAGACACAGAAATTAGTTTTCCTAAAAGGGACCAAATAAGACCTTAAAATGCATGTTCCTACCAATGTTCTGGAATTTTCTGTCTACACGCCTGGCTCTGAGGCATGTTATTGGTCTGACAGCATGGGAAGCAAATATGGGCCCCCTACAACCTGGCACATAGTAGGTGTCTAAGAACCGTTTGGTGGACGAATGCATGTGTGAATTCCATTACATTCTGACTGTTGTGTGAAAAGGGCCGTCAAGCTGGACATTCACCTTTGCTCCACCTGTTTCCCACATCGGGTGGAACAGGCCATTTCAGAGGCTCAGCGTTTTAGTGAAACATCCATCTGCTTCAGAGAAATACTGCTGACAGCCAACCCTTCAGAGAAGTTATGCCTGTCCAGAGGATAAGTCATTTAAATTAGCAAATAGTATCATTCCCTTTGGTCCTGACAGAGATAAGGGCTCTCTCTCTCTCTCTCTCTCTCTCTCTATCTCTCTCTCTCTATCTCTCTCTATCTCTATCTCTATCTCTGTCTCCCTCTCTTTCTTTAATGTGGTACTGGGGATTGAACCCAGGGGTATTCTACTTCTGAGCTACACACCCAGCCCTTTTTAATTTTTGTTTTTGAAACAGGGTCTCACTAGATTGCTGAGGCTGTCCTTGAACCTGCGATCCTTCTCTCTCAGTCCCCCAAGTGCTGAGATTACAGGCATGTGCCACCACACCCAGCCCATGGCTGTTTCTCTTATCCAAGCTCTTTTGGCTTCTTCTTTTTTTTTTTTTTTTTTTTTTTTG